>JASNJN010000762.1:0-14424 GCA_030180075.1 Mikrocytos mackini
CCGGTTCTATTCATGCGGCATTGTCTGTACCAGGTCGTTCAGTACCATAGTATTCCAATGCGTCCGGCTGCCCTCGAAGGTTTTCTATCAAAGGGTAACAGTCCTACTACCAGTCTTACCAGAAACGGTGGGATGCCATTTATCACCAAATCGTCAATACATTCGTGGATTCCAAAGGGGTACTCTGCATTTCGGTACTCTAACATATCCAGTGTCCTCTCGATAGCCGAAATGCTGCTAACTACTTGTTTCTTTTCATTCATTCTATCCTGCACAAACTTGGCTACGTCTGCTCGCCTGAGTCTTAGGGAGTCTGTCCAGACCTCTTTATTGGTCTTGAAGAACTCCCTTACTCTTTGCTCGCTGAACCTTGCTTGTCGGATTCTCTCCTCGTTCATGTTGTAGTTAGCAACCTTCAGCTTCTGCGTCTCTATGTGTTCTTTTATACTAGGAGTCTGTTCGCTGTTTTCCTTTACAGCAGTATTTTCTTTTTTCTTCTCGCTCTCTGAGCTCTCTGCCTCTTTGATCAGGCCCTTCCCTTTTTCTTCGTTGTCTAATTCGACATTGGGCTCCGGCGCTTCTGCAGCGAGCTTCACTTTCTTGGTAGCTTGCTCAGGTTCAGGAACCATAGGTTGGACCTCTTCAAGCGAGGTCTCATCGGTTTCCTTCTTCCCCGCACGCACCTTCCTCTTCAGTTTCTCTTGCGTTGACATCTCTTTCGTTTCTGGTATTGTTTCCTTTGTCTCTTTATCTTTTGTCTGACTCCTTTGGTCCCCACCATCTTTTGGTGTTCCCTTCCGGAGGCCTAGTTCGACCTCTGATTCTCTAAGCAGCTTCTGTGCTTCCTTTTCCGCTCTTGTCATGATTCGTCCTGGTTTCGTGGTCTTAGTGGTCTTTGTTTTTCTTGGTGGCATGTCGACAGTTTTTTTGGAAATTTTATTTCTTAAAATAACTTTTTCGTTTTTTTGGTCACTTATGGGTTGTGCTCTTCCAGGGCGTGACCGTTCATGCGAGGGGTTCCCTTTCAATGTTTTGGGTTGCCCTTCCGCTTTCTGGCCCTCCGGCTTTGTTACCCACCGGGTTATCTTTAATTGTTCCTTATTCTTGGCTGGTGCTGGCCCTCCTAGTTTGGAGCCTCTATTTCGCTCATTCACTTCCTGGCCGGCCAAAGTGGCAGCTTTGGTCGGGATGTTCCTTTGCTCCTTTATCATTTTCTCTTTGCGGTCTCGGTTACCTTGAGATCTAATTCCGTGTTCATGTTGGGTTCGAGAAGGTTCCTTCTTCACGTTTCTAGTGCTTCCCATGTCACGTTTGGGCTCGTTCTTCCGGCGTACCTCTTCAGATGTTTCCGCCTGCAGGGGCCCACAGACTTCTAGTGAGTCCATATCGGTACCTTGTTTAGGTTTATCACACGGCGTTTCGCTGTTACCCTGAACATTCGGGCTCTCAGCACTACCGTTTCGCTATGGAAAATCTTTTTTAAAAAATTTAACATTAGTATAAAAAAAGGTTAGCCAGACCGTTGTACATCTAGAGTATTTAACTCTCCCACACATAGCGTAACTGTAAACGTTAGTTCGCAGCCGTAGCCATGGATGTTAATGCTTAGCACCAATGTATACGTGTCTGGTGTTTTCCAGTGACAGGATTCGAACCCGCCTGATAAGGATGCCCCAAGCTTCCTGCCACTAGTCCACGGCCTCAACCAATTGGTAATATTATATTATTTTTAAAAAAACTTCTATTTGTAGATCTCACGAAAATACGTGTGCTAAAATTTTTTCAAAAAATTTTATTGAAAAAAAATCATGTTTTCGGGTGTCGACTTTTTTGGGAAATGGTCAAGGGGTACCCTTTGAAAATTCCAAAAAAAAATTTTTTTTGAAAATTTTTTATTACGTCATAAAAACGTTATTTTGACCTTAAAAATATTTTCAGAAAAAAATTTTTTATTAGGAAATTTATATTTGAAAATTTTTCCTGCGAAACACAAAAAATTTCCAAGCCAAAAAAATTTTCGCGTATATTGCGTTTTTTTGGAAAACCAAAATTACCAGCATTCTTAAAAAAAAATTTTACGTTAGTTAAATCAAAATGGTATTATGATTCAAATTCTTTTGATAGAAAAAAATTAATTACCCCGAAATTTAGGGGAGAGTGAACAAAAGTGGGGAGAGTGAACAAAAGTGGGGAGAGTGAACAAATTTAGGGGAAAGTGAACATTTTTAGGGGAAAGTGAACATCAATCACTTTAATTTCCATAAATGTGATATTAAGAAGTTTGTCAAAATCCCAAATCTGAAAATGGGCAAAATGTCAACATATATGTTATGTACTCCAAAAAAGTTATGATATAACAAAAGCATATCCAAAATGCCGATCTTTTCTTGGATTCTACTATATGTAATCGATAGACGGATTTAAACCGCCATTCAAATTTCACCTGGTTAAGATCACATAAATTTTTAAAATTATCAAAAATGTGCTTTTAACCAGGGATGAGTGTATTAATGTATGTCTTATTTCAAAAGATATGAAATATATGATTATCGGTACAGTCAACTCCGGATATAACAAAAAACTTCGTTATATCCGATCAAAAAATCCAGTTATGACAAATTAAGGGGTTTGTTAGGAAAAGTATTGATACCAACCAAGAAGGTTACAAATGTAGTTGCCTCAAAAAGTGTGTAATTGCCTCAAAATCTTGTATTTGCCTCATTTTAGAAGTTCTGCCTCAAAATCTTGTGTGTGCCTCATTTGTGCTGTGGCCTCAAAATAAAAAATTTTTTAATGGACTACAAGGGTTAAAATTATGAAAATAATACTTGTTGGAATGCAGTAGAGTTTAAATCGGTATGTCTTTAAATATTTACTTGTTCTATAAGTCCGGTTAATCTATAAAACCTCATTATTTTTGGGTGAAGAACCGATTTTTTCAAAATTGTGAAGTAGGACTTCTAATTTGTTTTAAACATTGTATTCAGCAATCTGAACGATATTTGTTTGAGAAACTTGTCTATGAAAACTCCGATTTTGATATTTATTCTACGTTACATGTAAAAATTGAATTTCGGAAAATGTTTATTACACAACACATAAATTTATTGTATATTACTTTGAAAGTGTGTATGGCTAGTTATAGGATAGATATAGATAATATATAAAAGAAATAAAATTTTAAAGATGTTGGGGGTATCGTTAACTCGTATGAGGCACACACAAGATTTTGAGGCATATACACATTTTTGAGGCAATTTACACACTTTTTGGGGCAAATTCAATTGTAGCCATTCACCTTCCCTTTGGGTAGTTTACCGGGCCAGTGGCCCAGGGAATCATGAATTTATTCCGGACCCGTCTTCTTATTGTGGGCCTTGCGGCCCCGCGTTAAAGCGTTAATGACGGGACAGACCAACTTGGTTCCCCATCTGGCTTTATTGTCTCCCTAATAGGGGACCAGACGGGGGTTGGGTTATAGGCCGTTTCGAAGGCCGGGAGGAATGTGGAGCCCTTATCGCGCTACAGTAAACTACGAAGGTTTGGCCAATTTTAAGACTTGGTCGCTCCATTCTTAGCCGATTTTTAGGGGGTTTGGTCCAATTTAATTAAAAATATTTTACTGTTTAAGTGCTTCTGGGGCTCTGAAAATAATACAGGATCGTGAAAATATTGAATTTACCCAAAATCAATCGCCAATACATTGTTTTGTTAAGTTCTTTAGGTGGGCAACATTCTAGTGTTAGTCAAATTACAAAATAATTTTGAAATACCTGAAAATTGTGTTTATCCCCATTTTTTAACCGAACTCTGTAGTTAAAACGTTTCCCCGTGGTTTTACTTTTTTTTCATTAAATATGATATTTATTTTAATAAAAATTTTAAATTTTTCCCTGGTATCGCTACAGAGTGCAACACGAGCCCAGGATGGAGGTGAAGAGTCCGAGGTCGCAGCAACTAGCGCGACAAGGGCTCCACATTCCTCCCGGCCTTCGAAACGGCCTATAACCCAACCCCCGTCTGGTCCCCTATTAGGGAGACAATAAAGCCAGATGGGGAACCAAGTTGGTCTGTCCCGTCATTAACGCTTTAACGCGGGGCCGCAAGGCCCACAATAAGAAGACGGGTCCGGAATCAATTCATGATTCCCTGGCCACTGGCCCGGTAAACTACCCAAAGGGAAGGTGAACCATGAATACCAGTTCTCAACGAAATTGTGGTGAAACTTTGCGTACCCTGCGGGCTCAACGCATAGACCAAAACAAGGTCTCCGATTTATATCGCCATAGGCGAAGAAACGGAGTGGTATCGTTTGATACCACAGCGACTTGGTAACGCCCCAGTAACCTGGCCAGCCACATACACGCCGAACCCCCAGTGAAGGGAGTAGTAAGCGGAAATAAGTGGGTTTGACTGGGTTATCATAGGGCCTGAAAAACGCCCTGGGGAAACCAGGATGAGGCTTGGGATAAACAAAGTGAACCACCAAGTTGGAACGGAATCCATTGGTTTCACAAGGAAGGGCTGAAGTGGCCAGGCAATAGTGCCTTAATTAATAATAATTAATTATAGGTTTAAAATGGTCAGAAGTGGATCTGATTTATCTTTTCAGGAAAATGTTTTAAGTTGTGAAAACAATTTTCGGGAGGAAAGAGGTATCTTTAAACTTAAATCAAAGATATTCTCCATATAGAAAGATACAAGACTATTGTCCATATCAAACAAGGGAATTAGCAAAGATATTTTAACATTGGGACTACCCAGATTCCGATTACAGGGTTCATCCAATGCTATTCAAACCCTATAAATAAAATAACAGAATATAATAACAACCAAGATATATAGTAAGACGAAATTATATATTGGAGTTATCAATATTCGTTTTGTAAACAATTCGAATACTCGGCAATAATCTTTTTCCAGATATTCGTGATAAAGATTGGACTTACGAATATTGGGCCAAAATTGAATTTCTGGTATTCGTTTTCCGAATATTTTATAAAATAATTTCAAATTTTACGAAAATTTCAAAAATATTCGTTAATTTTTGATTAAAAATATTAAAGTTTGGAATTTAATAAAATATGTGCAATGTGTAATGTTTTAACCTAGAATAACAAAATCAATATTAGAAATATATTTATTTAAAATTTTCAATATATTAACACAATTCGAAATCCCGGAAATTATTCGAGTATCCTCGTCCTTGGAAAATCGTGCTTCAAATATTCATATATTTTAAAAGTATCCAATCTCTATTCACCACTAACTTATTCAGTTAAACTTCGTGCTCCTCGTTGTATTCACATGTATTCCTTTGGAATCGAATCCCGTTTCTATTCGTTGTTATTGACGTCATTCTTCAAGCCCGCATAATTCTACCAACTCCTATGTTTGATTATATGGGCGTATAGATTATTGACATTTCCGATAGCCTGGTCCACCAACTCGTGATTTACACTACACTTTAATATTCAGTGCTACGGGCTACGGGCTCTTGGGGCTGCGCGCGGTGTGCACTCTTTCTCTTGTCCACCAGTTTTTTAAGGCAGTCGGTGTATACTGCCGGGGCTCTGTCTCTAGCCTCCCATTTGGGCGATACGGCATCAGAGACAAACCAACGGTATATTGCAGTGACTCTTTAATGGTAACATTTAGCAACTTACCATAAACTCTTCAATTGGTCTTTTGGGTAGCCTGTTATCTTTGTTCGTTAGCACACTCTTCCTGAGCCGGTACAGGTTTCTGTGTGTAATGCTGGATACGGCTCCAAGCTGACCAATCACAAAAGCTCGACAATCAACTGTATACTCTCGATGCCGCCTGGTTAGCATAGCGGCCGATTTTTTCTTCTTCTTTGCAGATGATTAACCCTTCAACCGAAACTCGTATCTCAGCGATCGTTATTCGTTTTTTGACTTTGTCAATACAAACAGTGTTCGGTAACTGTACCGTTTTGTTTGGCCCATCTCCAACAACCACTCCTTGATCAAAGATTAACTTGAATTGTTTAGAGTATCGGGCTAGTCTTGCTCCCGTGTCTTGCAATGATAATTTATTACCTTAATCACGGTAGGCTATTATTTCAATTGAAATCATTAGAACGATAGTGTAATGTCTAGCTTTAAGTAGACTAAATGGTGTGGCTGGAACCACCCAGCACATGTCCTACTGTTTCATTCTTTTTGTTGCATCGTCTGCAAGTCACCGATGTGCCTGGGTTCATAACCTTTTTCCACGATCTGTGTGACCCAAAACCATTCTGTAACAATAACGCTTGTTTGACATCCCTAGATAACTTTCGAGTTTTTACAAATTGTATTTTGTTCGAAGGAGGGTACCTTGCGACCACTCTAAAAAATTCGATATTTTATCAAAATAGACTCGAGCGGACCTGGAAACAATTTTAAAAACATTTGAAACCTCCTATATATTTTAAAAAAATTATGTTTTTGATGATAAATCGTTAAAACTCGAAGTAGACCAGACCAAGGTCTAGACCCAAATAGACCAAAAAGTGGTCTGGACCATGGTCCAGACCAGACCAGGGTCTAGACCAATTTTCTACCGCTTTCAAATTAATCGCATTTGCTGAAGCCCAACTTCCAAAAATTCTTCCTTCACTTGGGCCCCTACACCCAAGTCTGCCCACTATTTATCAAACGAAAATACAACATGATGACCCAGTTCATAGAATGTGTATTTTAAAATTTGGCTCCGATTTAATCTGTGTACCAAATTTGACTGTTTGTGATCAAATTTAGAATTTAAAATGTAATTTTTTGGTATTGTGTTCTGATTTGTTTTATAAGGTAAATATAAAGAAAAAATGCGTAATAAACAGTATTTGCTTTATATTATGATAATATTGTGTACAATAATGATTTTTAACAACATGTGAATAACAGAAGCATTTGTAGCCGTTTAAAATGGATTGTACGATTTCAAATTGTTTTTTATTTGCTGTTTTGACGTTTGAGTAAATTTTCAATATTATGGATTTTAACTTAAAAACCAACCGTGATGATACAGACTATAGGAAAGACTTGATTGGATTGTTTGAATTGGAAGACGATCAACACTTGGAAATGACAAACACCAAGCAAGCCCCAATAAAAGAAGAACTCCAAGAAGACACCGTAAGTATCGAAGCAGAATTAAACGGTAGCAGTGAGACAGAGTTATTCATAACATTTGAGGAATTTAAGGCGCTTGGATATTCGCATACAAGTTCTATTATAAATGTAAAGCTAGCGGATTTAGAGAAGTTCACCAGATATATAATGGAGTTTATGAATCATCGAAGAGACCCGAAGGTAGGAGACTTTCACAGTTGGGCAGAGTATTCATGCAAAAACAATAGGAAAGGATGTACGTATAAACTTAGAGTATGTTCTAAGACGTATGGAGACGATGAAGGTATTACGGTATTGCCCTTTGGAGAACACACCCCGATTTGCGAAGTAGTTGATCGATCGGCTGAAGCTCGTAACCTAGTCACTAAACTTTTTGATTGTGGAGTTACTAAAGCGGCTAAGATACATCGCTTTTTGATAAAAGAAAAACACAAGATATCACAAGGAAGCATAAAGAATATACTTAGTCATTACAAAAAAAAGCTGTTCAAAAGAGATAAACTGACTGTTTGCGATATAATAAATAGTCTAAAAAATATAAAACTTTGCACAAATGACTCTTTAGAAAATGAACAAATAGATGAACTCGATAAACCCATCGCAATTTATGAACCAAATATGTGTTCAAACAATATCAGATTTTTATTGACTACCGAAAGATTATTGAAGAATAACGCGTGTCGCAACATATTGCACATGGATTACACTTACGAATTACTGATTTTAGGCTATCCTATTTTACTTATTGGTGTTTCTGACTTTTCCAAGAGTTTCCATTTGATAGCAATCGGAGTTCTAATGACAGAGTCAACAGAGAACTTTGTATGGTCATTAAATGAAATTAAAAAGTGCTGTAGAGAAAACGTATAAGATTTTCACCAATGGCTCTTGCAACAGATTGCAGCAATGCACAGATAAGTGCATTTACTTCCGTGTTTCCGAATACTGGTTTACTTCATTGCTGGGTTCATAGGTTAAGAAACTTCAAAAACATGATAACCCGGTTTACTAAAGATGAGAAGGATGAGTTAGAACACGCATTTCGAAAGTTGCAAACAGCTTCCAATTCGGAAACTTTCTTTGTGGGGGCAGACTTATTGATTGCTAAATATAACAATGCAAGATTTCGAACACTATTTGAAGATTTCCAACGTTTGTTTCTTGATCGAAATAGTAATTGGTTCTTGGGATATATGACTTTTGGCCCTTCTTCAAATAATTGCATTGAAGCATTTAATCATGTGATAAAAAGAGATCACATATTCTATGTTAAGAGAACCTTTATCGATTTGAATAATATTTTGGGAAATTTGGTATACAACGAATCGAGAAATTATACTTCTAATGGCAGAATATTTAAAAAATTCGAAGAAAACTTAATATATGAAAATACTAATATAATGAGTGGGACTTAAAAACTAATAATACAAGAGGCAAATCGAAATGTTTGGTATATTGCGAAGAGTCAAAATCGGAAGAAGAAATAGATGATATTAAAAACAAATTGATAAATTTAGAATTATTAATTCATTGGGAAGATTGGGTTCGTTTTAGAGACAACATTTTTATAGAATGCGACCCAAACTCCATGAACAACCAATATAAATTCAAATGCTCATGTGTGAATTTTTTGAAAGATTACAAATGCAACCACCTTTATGAGTTTGTTACATTTAATCAAGGATTAAATATTTACGAACGGATATTATTACCAGGAAGAACACGAGGACGTCCTAGAAATATTCGAACAAATAACTAAATATAATATGAATTAAATTAATTCATTGTTTGTATAAATCTAGTTTCTTGATGTTATGGATATATAAAATATATGTTATTTCATATTGTAAATTTTGTGGTCAGGTTTATTTTATAATAAGGCCCATATTTTAATTTGTGGCCTTTATTTAAGAAGATAACGAAATAATTAATTATAATTAGGAATTGACAAAATATATGTATAATTATAATTTTTTTTAAAAAAGAAAAAGAATTAATTAATTAATATGATAGTATTCTAGGGTTGTAAGGTAAAAACCGGATATTACTGTCATGTCATAAACCTTTTTGACGTGTTACCCGGCATAAACCTAAAATTTGGTAGGAACTAATTTTTAGAAGTTTTTTGGGATAAAATTTTTCGATTTTTAGCAAATTTTTATTTTATGTTTTATTACTTTGATTTTGGAGATTTTTGATTTTTCAAGAAATATTTTATTTCTAATCCCCCGAGATTACGTTAAGTAATTGCGCCTAGTAATTTTTGGAATTTTGATAATATGTTTTTAATTTAAAATTTCGAGGTTTTTGACATGGTTTAATCCGGTTTATACCGGCTAAAATCCATGTCATGTCATAAACGGTTTACGCTTGTCATAAACGCAACCCTGTAGTATTCTTTATCTTCTTCATACGCCGCTTTCTTCGGCTACGATCTCAGCGGCCCCCCTCAGCCCGCTATAGATCACCAAGGATCCTTTTAACCCCACGTTTTGGATTTTTCCAATGAGGTGGTTGATCGTGCGGATACGCTTGGGTTTGTTTGTCCAGGAGGTTACCTGCTGTTTGCAGGACCTCTTTAAACAGTGTATAAGACTTTGAGTAGAGCTTTTGAAAATTACTCCGAGTTGTCCAATAATGAAGGCTCGCACCTTCACCTCGAAACCAGGGTACTGGTTTCGAAGGACAGGGATGAGATCCAGGTATTTCCCGGACTTCTCTTCTTCCCGAGATCTGATCAAATCTTCGGCGGGGACTGCTACTTCTAGCAATTCTACCCGCCTGGATGCATGGTCTATTGCTATGATATCCGGAAGGAGGGAATGTGGCTTACCCTCCATACCTTCAACCCATAGCCTTTGGTCTAGCACCAGTTGGAAGGAGTCCGAGTTTTTCTCGATTCTCCTACCCATATCTGAACATAACGTATTTTTTTGGAAATAACTTTTCTTTAAATCAACTCTAAAAATGTTAATTTTTTTATTAAAATATCAATTCATGCATTATTTATTAGTAACATGCTTGTATTCTCCAAAGAACCCGTTATTTTGTAAATTTTTTATTTCAAAATTTTAAATTTTAAACCAAAAGATATAATTCCGTTTTTACTTTATACGGATTCCACAACTTCTAAGAACACGATAAGTTGGCCATTTCTATGAACACCAAATTTGTAATCACTCACGGGACGATTTAAAGTAATAATTTGTTCTATATTGCATTTTCAAGATTAGTTATGTCATGTTTGTTCTATAGAGTTATGGGTAGGCAACTTAAATGCATATATTTTTTATTTAATATTTTAAAATACTAATATAAATTGAACATTAATAATATTGTTTGGAACTCTATAGATTCCTGCAAGTAAAGTTATAAATAACATGTTATTCGTTAATGTATATTTTGTACTAAATTTCGATTTTAAAATTTTAAATTTTAGATATGCCAAGGACTAGACAGAATGACGCCGAACTACGAAAGAAATACGCCCACAAGCACGACAAAGAGTTTTCTTTGTCTTCAAATCATCTTCCTTTTCTGATTGGTAATCTATTCTGAACAGCTTATGTTTGAATACCTTCACATCACTCGAGGCTTTTAATTTCATTGCCTTTGTAGAGTGTGGTAAGTTCTGTTTATCCAATAGTAAAGCAATCTGGTAAGTAAAACTTTCGGACAGACAGAACACAACCCCTCCATTCCTCACATTGGACATGAAGTTAACTCTAGGTCTAAAAGTAACAAGTCGTTCAACTTCGACTAAACGTGCTGAGAAACCTGAAACCGTATTTGATGTTGATTTTATTGCTATGAACTTTCCCTCTTCTTCTTTGGTGTAAAATTCTTTGAAATTCGAAGATGTGTCTTCGTATTTAACTATGTCTTTTTTTGGTATATCTCCAGCTATGGAACCGTTGAGATAAGTTGACTTTGACTGGCCTTTGTAGATGAAGCTTAGAGATTTTGCCTTTATTTTATCCACAAATGATTCGGGAGAATCTGCGTTGAATTTTAACCCATTTGGAACCTTTAGTAGTAGTGCAGACACATTGATGCGAATCTTTTTATTTTTTGCTGTGCCTTTGTATCCTCCTTGAGCTCTATGTCCCAAAATAAGATAGTCAGTGGTTTCAGTAATATTAGAACAGGCTACATAGTAGTGGGACATTGTAAAAACAGAAAGTGTGGTTAATAAGTACATCTGTGTGCTGATAGTCGATATATCTGGGTCTACCTTTTCGGCAAAATTTTAAATTTTGCAGAGCACTCTTGTCCTGGCATCCAGCCAATGACACATGATTTCTTGACCTGCCTAAGCTTCCATTAACGTAAGTTGACTTCATACAATATGGGTGTTACTATTACAAGTTTATGTCAACATTAATCGTAGTGATCTTTTCCCTCTTGGGCGTTCTATTCACAACCTCAACAATAGTCTCCTACACCATGGCACGCACAGACCCCTCATTGAAAACCAAGGCACATGATGCTTTCTTTACAGTGTTCACTTTAACAACTCTTTATGGGGTGATTGCTTCACTATACATGCAAACAAAGACCAGTTTTAGAGAGTTCAAGATTACAAACTCAAAAGTGCTAAAAGATACCCACTTTGATGAGGCATTGCTCAAACCTTTGAGACAGAGCTCTGAATTAAACCTGGCCATAGTTCTCGCCTCTTCATATTTTGTGGAGATTTTTGTAATTTGCAACACTTTACTCAAAGATCTATTAGACTTTATAAATAGAAAGAAATACCTTAAAACAAAGAAAGCCAAATTACACTCTTTACTACTTCCAAGTCACCCATTATAAGTAACAAACAACCAAGAGTAAAGAGCAAGGCACCAAGAGAAGGACTTAATAAAGTACAAATAAACTTGAAGGCAAACATTGTATTCTGTTTGAGCTATGTGGTTCTAGCCTGTCTTATATCGGCAATTTACATTGTGAGAAAGAAAAGCACCGGTACAACGGGTAATATCATCGAACTCCTAAAGATACTAAGCGGGCTAAACAAATTCATTCTTTTACTTGTTTTACTATTAATATTCAATATCTTGGTGTTTTATTGAAATACAATAGGAATAAACTTACTTATAAAGACCCTGAGTACTATGTGTTACGTTCGATAGACTTGTGTATGGTGTATTTGGTGTTCAATGTGCTGTTGGTGGTGAAATTCACTGAAATAACGAACTTTGAATATGGTGTAGATGAAAAGAATACGTCTGCAAGTGAGAGAATATTGGTAGATATTATTGGTACCAGAGATTGGATGTTCCTGTTTGTAATTTCGAGAGGKGTATTCTATATAACTTACATCACATTGAAGTGTGTTTGTGCTCCAATAGTAGAGATAATAAACAAAATGAAAATGAACATCATTGAACAGGAAAAGCAWRGAATTTCATAACAAAAAATTTTTGCTCCCGGGATAATCCCGTGGAAGTCCAAAAAAGTCGGGAAATCGAACACACTAATTGCTACATGCTCTGTACAAAGTGCAAAATTTGTACGAATAGATACAAATGCACTTGCCTCTCCTATACCATGCGAAAAGAACTTTGTAAACATGTTCATAAAACACACAAGCTTTTTGAAGAAAAATTTTGGCACGGGGATGACTTTTATGAAGAAACATGTAAAGAACATAAGGACAACTCAGAAAGTAAGATTACTCCTCCTTATGACAATAATGATGCGGCTCAAGACTTTGAAATTCAAAAATCTAAATATGTTGTGCCATCTCCTGTGGACAATAAGCGATATGCTCAATATAAACTTGTTCAAAGACCTTTAAGTGATATAGAGTCAGTAAATATAGAGGACGAGACGAAACGCCGTAGATTCTACAGTGAATTGAAATCTGAGGATATAAACAAATGGAAATCAGACATTAAGATTTTGTGTTTGGATTTAAATGAAAAGCTAGAAACAACCAATACTCTAAGTACTTTGAAGAGAGTACACGAAGAAATGACGCTTCTGAATAATTTCTGTGAATTTAATAACGAAACAAACAAGGGCGTGCCCCAACTTAATGAAGATCCATCAATGAAGAAAAAACAAAAAACACAAAGAAGTTATTTTAAAAAGACTAATAAATAATTCACTGCGTATTATTATTAATAGGGCAACCCATTTATTGCGCAATAAAATTGCAATATTTGCACTAACCTTTTTTCATTTTTGTACATAATTTGCAGAAAAAACCGGCCAAATAATTACATTATCAAACCATGAGATTCATTATTTTCTACAAAAATTAACTATATCTATTTTATATAATGTTTATATGGTGAAGAATTTTCATTTCCCGAGTCTCTAATTTATCTTGAATTGAGAATGCATTTTAAAATCTATTTTCCGAAGTAAAATGAAAAAATTATCGAGAAATTTTATGTTTCAAATTACAATCCGTGGGAATTAAAAACTTTTCACTTGATCTGTTCAGGAACATGAACATTCCGATTTGATATAAATGCCAACGAGATAATATAACATAAAACGTTAGGTCACAAGATAAAAGCTGATGAAATAGGCAAACAGATCGAGAGACACCAGAACAGCTTCTAACTAATTCTCATCAAAAGAGTATGGGTGAATGGCGACTGAAAAGTGTCTCTGCTATTTCTTCTGGATATAATAGCGATCGCCTATGCTAGAAAATATATTGAACCGTTGATAGTGGCAGTGTCCAGCACGTGCTGACCAATGATGTAAATTAAAAAGAAAAATAAATATTTCGAACTTGTATAATCCTAGATCAGATTTAGGGGTTCCATTAAGACTTTCAAAATTATCCAGTTGAAACGTCTGCATCGTCATCAATTATTTTGACAAACCACTCAGTTCAATCTATTATGTAAAACAAAAGTTAGTTTTTCCATGAATGGCATATGATGAGAGCGGATAAATTTTGGGCTAGCCCACTTTTGGGCTGTTCCTTTATATTTACAAGAACAAAATGTTTTATTGATCAAAATATTATTATTTCTGTGTGATCTTAATTAATATTTATTTTATTATTGTCCATATTGATATAATTGTTAAATATTGGGCTAGACCATCATTTGGGCCAGCCCTGGTCCAGCCCAAGTGTGGGCTGGCCCAAAATTTATCTTCTCTCGCTTATGATCAAGGCTACACGCAAAGGGAAAATAAAATAAACATTTCTATTAAATAAAAACCAAGACAAATATTTAAATAAGCATTTTTTACGGGTTTAAGTGCCCGATTAAAACCACAGAATAATACTGGGGTTTGAACTGGATTTCATTAACGT
>JASNJN010000769.1:0-23748 GCA_030180075.1 Mikrocytos mackini
TTTTATGAACAATTTTTTATTGCCTGTTTCAGTTTTACAAGATATGCTTGAGACGACCCATTTGTCTATCGACACMTGGGYTTTCGCTTTGGGCTTTTTTGKCCTTCCACGTTTTGATTTGGGACCKGGATTGGGGTATATGATTTTATTAATCGGAGTGGCGTTTATTGCACTTATACGTTCCCGCTGCTCGCTGCTACTGCACATCAGTGCACCTTTTTTGGGTCTACGCAGGGGACTCTGCCCTTTATCCGCCCCGACCTTTTCCATTTTCATGGCAGCCTTGAGCGGAGGGCCAGACAAGTTAATGCCTCTTTTGGTCTGGCGTACGAAGGGATTCCACTTCAGCGTGTCTTTGCCTACCTGTGGATTCACCATCCAAGCCTTGCACTTTGATTTTTTTATCATGGACCATTTTTAAAAAAATTTTTTTATATATTTAGCTATTGGAAAATACTTATATCAATTTGATATATAACTAGACAAAATAATTTTTTTTAATATTATATAAACATAAATATTGATCTGAAAATATAGTAACGATAACGTTTTTCTTGAACTATTCGTATAGTACCCCTAGTAGATTGATACCACTCAGATATCTTTCCCAAGTGGTTAATGACCCGGTTGCCAATTCATAAATAAGTTTGAATTCAAACGATGATTTTAATAATTATAAAATAAACAATGAGTTTTACCAGAAACTAGCGAACTTACGGCCCAGATTCAATGATGAAACATTATCACTCTACGATAAGGTATTAACTTTTCCTCCCACAAATAACTTTTTCTCCCACAATTTCCTCGTTTTCCCACAAAAAAATTTTATTCCCCCACTTTTCAAATTTCCCCCAAAAAATTTCTCCAAAAATGGTTATTTTCTGCTAATCTGTTGAAATAAGCATTTTTATCGATTTTTGGAAAAAAAAATTTTTTGATCACCAAAAAAAATTTCAAATATAAATTTCCTAATAAAAATTTTTGAAAGGAAAAAATTTTTGGATCAGAAATAGGGTTTCCATTCCCGGGAACGGATTTCTCGATAACCGGGAAACTACATTTTTACGTTTCCCGAAAAATCCCGGAATAAAAAACCGGGAAATCCAAAATTGGAAAATAAGACGTAATTTCTTATAGTTTCGACTTTGAGGATAAAATATAATAATAAACGTATGGTTTGGCCCATATAAAATACATTTTCTGATAACTAATATGTCTAAATTTCGATTTCAATTTTTTGCCAAAAATTTGAATATTTGAATTTTAATAAATTATAAAGGAAAAATCATTTCTCGATTCCCGGGAAATAAAAAAATGGATTCCCGTTTCCCGGGAAATTGGGAACTCTAATCAGAAACTTGTTTTTATAATTAACTACAACTTTTTGAAAAAAAAATTTTTCGGAATTTTTTCAAAGGGGTTCATCACAAAAATTTCAAAAAAGTCGACGTCTAAAAACAAGATTTTTTTCAAACAATTTTTTCTGAAATTTTTTTGGCAAGCGTATTTTTGAGAGATCTACAACTAGAAACTTTTAAAAATTTTCAAAACATATTTGATCACGTTATTATTAAAATTTAAAAATTGGGATCCATAACAGCCATTTTTTAGACATCGACATAATGAGTATCTTTCCAAGATTTTTTTTTGGAAAATAATTTATATTCTAGATCTCGCCTTTAAAAAGCTATAAAAAAATTTTCAAATAAAAATTCCGGTTTAATTAATAAAATTTTTAACTCAACTTTTTACATAAAAATCGAAAATTTTCAAGAAAAAAAATTCGAAAAAAATTTTTTTTTGAAATTTTCTTTTTTATCATTTAGAGTCGTTTATTACTATATATGACATTGGATTTTGTTTATTTTGTTAAAAAATAAATTTTGTAAAACAGAAATTTTTTTCTTGAAAATTTTCGATTTTTATGTAAAAAGTTGAGTTAAAAATTTTATTAATTAAACCGGAATTTTTATTTGAAAATTTTTTTATAGCTTTTTAAAGGCGAGATCTAGAATATAAATTATTTTCCAAAAAAAAATCTTGGAAAGATACTCATTATGTCGATGTCTAAAAAATGGCTGTTATGGATCCCAATTTTTAAATTTTAATAATAACGTGATCAAATATGTTTTGAAAATTTTTAAAAGTTTCTAGTTGTAGATCTCTCAAAAATACGCTTGCCAAAAAAATTTCAGAAAAAATTGTTTGAAAAAAATCTTGTTTTTAGACGTCGACTTTTTTGAAATTTTTGTGATGAACCCCTTTGAAAAAATTCCGAAAAATTTTTTTTTCAAAAAGTTGTAGTTAATTATAAAAACAAGTTTCTGATTAGAGTTYCCAATTTCCCGGGAAACGGGAATCCATTTTTTTATTTCCCGGGAATCGAGAAATGATTTTTCCTTTATAATTTATTAAAATTCAAATATTCAAATTTTTGGCAAAAAATTGAAATCGAAATTTAGACATATTAGTTATCAGAAAATGTATTTTATATGGGCCAAACCATACGTTTATTATTATATTTTATCCTCAAAGTCGAAACTATAAGAAATTACGTCTTATTTTCCAATTTTGGATTTCCCGGTTTTTTATTCCGGGATTTTTCGGGAAACGTAAAAATGTAGTTTCCCGGTTATCGAGAAATCCGTTCCCGGGAATGGAAACCCTATTTCTGATCCAAAAATTTTTTCCTTTCAAAAATTTTTATTAGGAAATTTATATTTGAAATTTTTTTTGGTGATCAAAAAATTTTTTTTTCCAAAAATCGATAAAAATGCTTATTTCAACAGATTAGCAGAAAATAACCATTTTTGGAGAAATTTTTTGGGGGAATTTGACAAGTGGGGGAATAAAATTTTTTTGTGGGAAAACGAGGAAATTGTGGGAGAAAAAGTTAATACCGTTATTTCTGCAGATATTTTCTTTTCATTTCACCTAATATTTGATTTTACTTGTTTTATTATTTTTGAAATTTTAAATTTTACTGAAAACAGGAAGAAGATTATATAGAAAGAAATACCTTTGATAACAGAAGAACTTCTAACAAAGTACTTGCCAAATCAATTATTGACAATCCTTTGAATAATTCTTGTTTTACTTTCTTAGTTCTTGTGCACTACAGAACGATAACTTATAAAGGATAGATTCGGCATAACACTTCTCAACGAATAGGTTTATTATGATTTAACACGGCCATATGTCTTACCTACTCGTGACATTTGACAAGGTTGTAATAGGATACTATAAATACACACTTCTTTCTATATTCTCGATATTTTGCCATTACAGATTTGGACTTAGGACAATGACTTTGTCAATATATACAAAGATTTTTACTGTTATTATGTTGATTACCATAGCTCAAATCATGATGAAAGTTAATAGAAGTATTTTGTACATGAATTGTGAAATATTGTAGACATCGGTGAACTGTCTAATAAGAAAAGAAGCATAATACAGGTTGTTAAACAACTATATTGAACCTGAAATTAAGAATTTCATCGTTTCAGAATAATTCCGGGAGTTATATAATGAAACAGGGGTTATATGATATAAATACATACATTTGTGAAATTATATGGATTATTACATACAATGTATAAATAATATTTTATTTATATTCTGATTTCGTTATGGATGTTAAAATTAGGTATTAATAATCGTTTTGGTTATAAATATAGTAAAAATAGAATTATAATTTAACTTCTTATTTTCCAAAAAAAACATTTTATTAATTTATTTACGCATTCAAAATGAATATTTTTATATTGATTTGCCTTTTAACTTTTATTAATTTAAATGAACTTTCGTCTTAAATACTATAAATACATGAGCTTTTTACCTTGGCCTATAGAGTACGTACTAGTCTTGTTTTAAATATCATTGATAATTCATTCTAAATGAATTTTCGTTCAAAGGTTGTTATCAATCGTGATTTATGAACGTTGTACTCTTTTTAGGATTTATTCGAATGTTGATCGTGTTTCTCTGGTATTGTAAAGTATAACAACTGAACGTGTGCGTGTTTTGATTTATAGTAGATGAAACTTCTTTCATACCACGGGCAGGATTATTACAACTATTCGTAGTGTTGTCGAGTGTTAACAATAAATATTTCTGTTGGGTGATTTGGAGTACTAAATAGGGTTATCTTTTAAAGTTATATGTACTATATAAACAGGTTTGATGTCGGATGGCCTATCTAATCATCTATGTCTTGTACTATATTGTAAGGTTAGAGTTGCTACATCTAGGAATCTTGTATCTCTATGTATCATACTTCATACAATACTCAAAGTAGATTTCAAATATTATTTTTCACAATTTAAGTTTATACACCTACAGGCAACTACATGATGTGAATACAGCACATATTACTTGATTATCATATTAATTTCATGATTAAGTCTTCTAAGGCATTGTCAAAATCAGAGGAAGCCAATATTAGAATTAATGAGAAACAAAGTTCTTAAACGCATTCACAACATGATGAAGGTGCTATGGTTACAGAATAAATCTGGTTTTAACTTTTTAAATCACTAAATAGTGCACCGATTTATTAAAAGCCATAAATTTATATTACAGTAAGCCAAGAACCTGTTCGGTTATAAAATACACATACTCTTTAATAACGAACAGTATTGGTAATCAAACTTGAACAGATCAATCACAGACATCCAAATCTAATTCATGACTACTCGCATATGCCAATAATTCAACACATCTACGAAGTTGCTTATGTAATCCTGAAAGCCATTAGAAATACATTCATAAGATTGGCTTACAAGTATCAGGTAAAAGGAGACAATATGACTTATTGGGGTTCAAGAGCTTTTACTTCAAACTCAATAGTTGATGTACAATCTTTGGTCAATTTGAGTTTGATCTCTGACAGTTCACTTGTTTTTGATGGTTTGTTATACTATTAAATTGATTATGCGAAATAAACTCTTCTATTACAGCAATTACCCATACAAATGAATACTTGATAAGGGTAACATCAGAAATTTGAAAATACAAAGGCTTCCTAAAAGAAAAACTTTATAAGAAACAAATGATAACCGAAGAACTATAAAATGTTTTCAAATGTAAAAGTAAATTAACTTTTCAATTCATTCAAAATAGTAAATTTGTACAGAAAAGATCAATAACTGAACTGTAACAATAGCTTCGAAATGTTCCCATCTGCAATAAAGAACCTTCAATAGTTTTCTTTGCATTTGTTTGTTTTGATTTATGTTGAGTACTAAGAGCAGGAAAATCTAYWTTWTRRTTCTTCGGTTATCATTTATTTCTTATAAAGTTTTTCTTTTAGGAAGCCTTTGTATTTTCAAATTTCTGATGTTACCCTTATCAAGTATTCATTTGTATGGGTAATTGCTGTAATAGAAGCGTTTATTTCGCATAATCAATTTAATAGTATAACAAACCATCAAAAACAAGTGAACTGTCAGAGATCAAACTCAAATTGATCAAAGATTGTACATCAACTATTGAGTTTGAAGTAAAAGCTCTTGAACCCCAATAAGTCATATTGTCTCCTTTTACCTGATACTTGTAAGCCAATCTTATGAATGTATTTCTAATGGCTTTCAGGATTACATAAGCAACTTCGTATATGTGTTGAATTATTGGCATATGCGAGTAGTCATGAATTGGAGTTGGATGTCTGTGATTGAGTTGTTTAAGTTTGATTACCAATACTGTTCGTTATTAAAGAGTATGTGAATTTTATAACCGAACAAGTTCTTGGCTTACTGTAATATAAATTTATAACTGTTAATAAATCTGTGCACTATTTAGTGATTAGGAAAGTTAAAATTGTACTTATTTTGTAACCAAAACACCCGCATTATGCTGTAAATGCGTTTAAGAACTTTATTTCCCATTAATTCTAATATTGGCTTTCTGTGATTTTGACAATGCCCAAGAAGACTTAATCACGAAACTATTATGATAATCAAGTAGTATGTGCTGTATTCACATCATGTAGTTGTCTGTAGGTGTATAAGCTTAAATTGTGAAAAATAATATTTAAAATCTACTTTGAGTATTGTCACAAAGTATGATCCATAGAGATACAAGATTCCTAGATGTAGCAACTCTAACCTTACAATATAGTACAAGACATAGATGATTAGATAGGCCATCCGACATCAAACCTGTTTATATACTACATATAACTTTAAAAGATAACCCTATTTAGTACTCCAAATCACCCAACAGAAATATTTATTGTTAACACTCGTCAACATTACGAATAGTTGTAATAATCCTGCCCGTGGTATGAAAGAAGTTTCATCTACTATAAATCAAAACACGCACACGTTCAGTTGTTATACTTTACAAGACCAGAGAAACATGATCAACATTCGAATAAATCCTAAAAAGAGTACAACGTTCATAAATCACGATTGATAACAACCTTTGAACGAAAATTCATTTAGAATGAATTATCAATGATATTTAAAACAAGACTAGTACATACTCTATAGGCCAAGGTAAAAAGCCCATGTATTTATAGTATTTAAGACGAAAGTTCATTTAAATTAATAAAAGTTAAAAGGCAAATCAATATAAAAATATTCATTTTGAATGCGTAAATAAATTAATAAAATGTTTTTTTGGAAAATAAGAAGTTAAATTATAATTCTATTTTTACTATATTTATAACCAAAACGATTATTAACACCTAATTTTAACATCCATAACGAAATCAGAATATAAATAAAATATTATTTATACATTGTATGTAATAATCCATATAATTTCACAAATGTATGTATCTATATCATATAACCCCTGTTTCATTATATAACTCCCGGAATTATTCTGAAACGATGAAATTCTTAATTTCAGGTTTAATATAGTTGTTTAACAACCTGTATTATGCTTCTTTTCTTATTAGACAGTTCACCGATGTCTACAATATTTCACAATTCATGTACAAAATACTTCTATTAACTTTCATCATGATTTGAGCTATGGCAATCAACATAATAACAGTAAAAATCTTTGTATATATTGACAAAGTCATTGTCCTAAGTCCAAATCTGTAATGGCAAAATATCGAGAATATAGAAAGAAGTGTGTATTTATAGTATCCTATTACAACCTTGTCAAATGTCACGAGTAGGTAAGACATATGGCCGTGTTAAATCATAATAAACCTATTCGTTGAGAAGTGTTATGCCGGATCTATCCTTTATAAGTTATCGTTCTGTAGTGCACAAGAACTAAGAAAGTAAAACAAGAATTATTCAAAGGATTGTCAATAATTGATTTGGCAAGTACTTTGTTAGAAGTTCTTCTGTTATCAAAGGTATTTCTTTCTATATAATCTTCTTCCTTTTTTCAGTAAAATTTAAAATTTCAAAAATAATAAAACAAGTAAAATCAAATATTAGGTGAAATGAAACGAAAATATCTGCAGAAATAACAAAGATTAGCATCATAATAGTAATCATTAATTTTTTTGAAAAGTTATGATAAAAATATCTAATCTGGATTCCTATTTTGTTTTTTATATGTTTTCAATGCTTTTGTAAGTAGATCGCTTTTTATAAATTTACAACAGCAATTCAACCATTATAATATGATGATTATTATTCTGTCCGATAATATTTTTTAATTGTTTAATTTTCGCAAATTCAAAAATAAATTGAATGATGCATGATAAAATCGAGAGAATACACCAGTTAAAATACAAGCGCCCCGTTATATATGCCACGTTAAGTCTATTCGTCGCATTGGCTATTTTCTTTATATTATTCTTTACATTGCGTGGCAGAAAAAACAAAATCTTAGAGGAACACACATTTTTTGAAAAAAACTAGAGTTTATTGAAAGTTGTAAACAGTATTTTGGGGGTTGTTTGCATGCTTTATTGGTCTTGTTTTTTGAAAAATGGGTGAAAATATTGAAATTCTAATTTTTTTTCGAAGGGGGTCGCAAGGGTCCCCCTTCGAAAAAAAATCATTTACAAAAAATTAATAAGACCCCCCAGGACACGTGAAAAACGTTTTAATCGTGTTTTTAGAAAGAAATAAGGCCTCTAACATAAATAAAAAAGGTGTGTTAAAATAATAGAATCCAGAAAAAATGAAACTCCAACATCAATTCAAAGTTCCTTGGCTGGGTCTCAATCTGTTAGTCATAGTTCCAATACAAACAGTGAAGAGTTATCTACAAGTGAAGAATTTTCAAGCCAATCTGTGTCTATTCCTGAGAAGTCTACACGTAAATCGGTATCTACCCAAGAAGAGTCTTCATGTAAATCAGAATCAACTCAAAAGAAGCCTGGAGGCCGATTCAAAGAAATGGATCCTTTGGACATTCCACCTGAGCGATTTGCTGAGTTCAAAATTTATTTTGGAAAATTAAACTCTGCAAAATATGCTAAGCTTGATGAAAGTACTACGGACTTAAACAGCAACTTTATAATAAGCCAAATTACCAAACAGACTTGGGCATTGGATGGTTATGAATACTTTGTTGAAGCTGATATAAATCGATATTTAGCAATACTTTGGAACGTAGGCTTCCCATTCAAAAACGAAGATTATTATAAAGCTCTATATTACTTTGCGAAGGACATTTTGAAAAACCCAAAGGGTAGCCTTCCTAGTACCAATAGATACGACCTCAACAAACCGGAGGATAATACAATGAGTATATCAATATCTGCAGACGAAATTTATCATTTAAGATTCATTTATTATACGGCATATGGTTTAAAAATCATAATCACTCAAAATTATGATAAATTTAAGAATAAAACACTTGCACATTTCCTCATGGTGTTTATTAAATTGCTATGGTGGGATTTTGAAGACTTGTTGGGAGATTACAAATTTGAAGCAAAAAACAAAGTAAAATTTAAATGGGACTTGAAAAAGAAAACGAAGTTTTACTTTATTTATGATCAGTACAAATTTGCACGCTATATAACGGCGTTTACATGTTATTTTGTGATTTTGGATTTACATGAACAGTTTAATTATACTGATTATAAATCAATTAAAGAATATTTTGTGCAAGTGATAAGAAGCATAAAAGAAGAAGGAGAATTAGATTCGATGATTGGGGATATTTATGTTGTTTATGAAGTATTCCGAAAGCATAAGAATAAAATGGAGCTTGATGCTATTAAAAACTTGTTAAGACAATTCGGGACAAGGTTATATCACTTTAATCTAGACGTGGATAGTTAATTAAGTAAATTAAATATGTTAATAATTAATTATTATGCAAATACGAATGAGTAATATAGTGGATTCGTTCTATTTATCATGATATCATTATAAAACATGCTTAACTTGAATACATTGCTTCTATAGCTGTTGATTTATAATTGGAAATACTATCATTTATTTGAAATATTACGGACACAGGCTCATCAATCTTGGATAGGATAAAATTTATATAACAACTTACTTGAACGGTCAAAATTATATAATACCATTTACATAAACTAACTATTTTAATATAAAATGATTAAGTTGATGATTAAATAAAGGTTTGCTTAATGAGTAATTAATTAAATCATTAAAATGATATTTGAACTTTCAATTTCAAAGAATCCGAGTTCGTTCAATCATTCACTATTTCCAAAGATTCTATAATTCCCTCTATACAATTTTTAAATGTTCCATGTCTCATTTTCCCTTTCATATCCATATTTTCATCATAAACTTTATAAATATCCCTGCATTTTGAATACTCATTTCTTATTCTATCATAAATGTCATTCTTTTTATTTTTAGTCTCTTCATTACATACACTCATTAAATATTCCATATAAATTTCCTTTAATTCAACCTGTTTTGTTTGTTCATCATAATTAAACATTGCATATGCCAAAGGATAAAAACTGAGTTCTAAGAATGTTTTTGCCCAGTCCTTATCTTTAACCAATAAAACTTCAAATTCATTTGTCTTCCCATACAAATCCTCCTTTATAAATTTAGTAGAAAATAAACCGTTTACAACTTGTAAGTGTGTTAATAATATAAATTTAGACATTTTGTCCGTAAATGCATTTTCTTTTATTACAATAGACGTTTCCAGAAGTTTCGCTGAGTGTCTCATAAAGAATTGAAGATATACAAAGGCTACAGTATTAATCCCAATATAAACTATTGCATTGTTAACTACAACACTTTGTTCAATTTCTGGTTGAATTGAAAAATGCCACAAATTTTTGAAAAATGCCACAAAAATTGAAAAACGCCACAAAAATTGAAAAATGCCACACGAATTGAAAAATGCCACAAATTTTGGAAAATGCCACAAAAATTGAAAAATGCCAAAAATTTTCTGTTTTGATTGCCCCAGAAAATAGCCATGCTCAGAAAAAATTTTTTTTAAAAAACAACAAATTATTTTTCGGGCAAAAATTTTATGGAAAAACGCTTCCAAAAATTTTTTTCCATTCTCAAAAAAAAAATTTCGAACATGAAAAAAAATTTTTTGACCAAAAACACGTTTTTATCACTTTTAAAACATTTTTGAAAAAAAAAATTTTTTGGATTTTCAAGGGGGTGCATCAAGGAAATTTTCAAAAAAGTTGAAGTTCAAAAACACAAAAATTTTTGAGAATTTTTTTAACACATGTATTTTCAAGAGATCTACAAAAACAAACTTTTAAAAAAATTTGAAAATATTATGATCGATTTAATATTAAAAATTAAATAATGGTGTATTATACCCCTATTCCTGAGGTATCAATACAGCGAATATTTTTCGGAATTTTTTTTTCAAAAATGCTTTTTCTTTGAGATCATGCTTTTACAAGGTTCTAAAAAAATTTTTGAAAAAAAATTCGGGTTCATTTAGTAAATTTTCGAGGTGACTTTTTGACCAAAAATATAAAATTTTCATAAAAAAATCAAAAAAATTTTTTTTTTCAAAAATGTTTAAAAAATGATAAAAACGTGTTTTTGGATCATAAAAAAGTTTTGTTGGGTTCAAAAAATTTTTTTGATAATGAAAATAATACTAATTTTCTGAGATAAAAAATGTTAGATAATATTTTTCCATAAATTTATTGCCTGAAAAACAAATTTGCTGTTTTCAAAAATTTTTTTTTCTGAGCATGGTTATTTTCTGGGACAATCAAAACGCCAAATTTGTGCTATTTTTCAATTTTGTGGCATTTTTCAATTTTTGTGGCATTTTTCAAATTTTTGTGGCATTTTTCAATTGAGCCTCAATTTCTTCATTAGTAATACTGTTGGTAAATTCGTATATTAAATGTATCAATTTGAATACCTTGTATATTATTTTTTCGAAGTGAAATTTGTTTTCTTTCCCATAGTTGGGGATAATTGCAATAGTTGTTGATGTAGTATAAGTCATAAAATCTTTAAAGTATTCGTAGTAGGTTTCATTTTCCTTTTTTAAAGCACTTAAAACTTGCTCGGATTTAATTGTTCCTACAAAATTTCTTATTTTAATGAACAAGGTGTTAAACGTATTAATGTAATCGCTGTAAATGTATAGGTCTTCTCCAAAGCCAGTTATTTCTTCTTGTTTTGCTTTTTTAACACTTTGGACTGTAGTGGTTTGTTTGGACGTGGCTGATTTTTTGTTTTCAGTGTAAATTTTGGAGTTTTTGGTGTGTGGTGAAAGAATACAGAACTATTATTCGAGAGATCCGACTTTATTTTTCTTTGTTGATCATTTATAATATAAACCGTTGTAATCGTTATTTACGTATTAAATAGCGGGTAAAATGGTTTGTTTTTGGTATAGAAACGTGTGTTAATCGTTTTCCAATTTGCTTTTCTATTTTCAAAATTAAAATTTCTAGTGTCAGTCAAATGCCAACGTGCCATTGTGGCGGCACCTTCAGGACCAAAAAAGGACTCAACATACACGAAGCCCGGATTCACAAGCCTGCTTCCAACGAAGAAACTTTCCAACCGCAAAAACAACCCAAGATAACAAAACAGAAACAACAACACGGCGAGTTCCAAGAAGACATAAATGAACATATAGCCAGGCCTATTTGCGATTTTCATACTGCGGAAGTACAGAAGATTGCCGGTCGTCTGCTGTTATGCACCCAAGACGGACACACAGTAAATATAAATGCTGATTCCTCAGCGTCCTTTTCTGTCAAAGATACTGATGTGTTGACAGACCGGGAATATTTACCTTCACAAAATACCTTTTTGATTAAAGACAAAACATCATTCAACAATGAAAATCATTTCATGTCTTTTTTATGCGGTAATTCTCACAATGATAAAACAGTTAAAACAAATGGTTGTATTTCCGAGACTGTTATTGGCAATAATGAAAATAAACAAGATAATAAGAAAATAACTTTTGGTTGCAATTTATGTAAAGAAGTCTTCTTGAAACAAGAAAATTTGATCAGCCATATTAAAAGTTTACATGATACTTCAGCTTCTATTAAGACAAAGTACTTTTATAAAAATTCAAATCTTGCACCGTGGCTAGAAAGAAAAAGAAAAACCAACACTACAATATGACAGCAACCAATGGTAGTGTATTAACAAATAGATGTGAAATACAAAGGTATTGCTGCAGTTATAATAACAATAAGAAACACAACATATTTTTTGGAAATAACTTTTCTTTAAATCAACTCTAAAAATGTTAATTTTTTTATTAAATTATCAATTCATGCATTATTTATTAGTAATATGCTTGTGTTCTCCAAAGAATCCGTTATTTTGTAAATTTTTTATTTCAAAATTTTAAATTTTAAACCAAAAGATATAATTCCGTTTTTACTTTATACGGATTCCACAACTTCTTAAAAACATGAAAAGTTACCCAATCATGTGAAACATCCAATTTATAATTACTCACAGGATGATTTAAAGTAATAATCTGCTATATACTGTATTTGAAAAGTTAATTATGCGATGTTTGTTTTATAGAGTTATATGTATGTCAAATCATTTATATAGACACACCATTGATGGTGTTAATACTTTTACATTTTTAAAATTTTAAATTTTGACGATTAGTAACTAACAACTTCCAGAATGACACATGAGCTCTTCCAAGAATCTAACCAATGTTAAAATGTTCTAAAGATAAGCATACTTCTTTGTTTTATTATGAACACGTTATACTAAGCAGTTATTACAAAAGTTTGGCTTCTACATCCAGAATAGGTCAATTCAAAACATCAGCCACTATATTTGAGGTGTTTTATTTTTTTTTAATTTGACAATCGGTTATTTAGTTAATAACTCGGTCATCCTGCTACCGAGACCACACTCCCTACCCGGCTGCCACCGGGTTCTTTCCTATCCTTTCTTGGCCGCACCAGCCCTCACTTTCTCCCCTCTTTTCACCTGCTACCCGACTGCCCAACTACCCTGCTACCCAGTTCCATTGCTACCCGGCTACCCAACTACCCTGCTACACTCTCAGGACGCTCCGTCCTTGTCACGCCCTGGTTCCCATGTGCCTTGTTGTCTGCCAGCATACATTCCCATTGCCACTTTGATTGAAATTCATTTTGCCTGAAAAAGTTGCATTTTTCCTGAAATTCTTACACTTTTCCTGATTTTTTGCCGTTTTTTAATTTTATAAATTATATTAACAAATTTTTCAAATTAAATTTATCCTGCCATTCAATTATATTTAATTTTAGATGAATTATGATGGTTTTCCAAAAATTGCCAACAACACTTTGACAAAATCAGGTCTATATATTTTCATTACTTTATAAATTGGTGCAAAAACAAACCGAAATTCCAAGAAAAAACTATATTTTAAGTTAAATAATCATCCTGCACATATATGGTATAAATTTCAAATCACAACATGTAAAATTCTGTAATTAGTTATTCGAAACAAAATAATTTAAGGGAAATTGTAAGAATTTCAGGAAAAATGCAACTTTTTCAGGGAAAATGAAGTTGAGGTCTTGCCACTTTCGTTGAGGTGTTTTAATATTTAAATATTATTATTTATTTAATGTTCCCATATAGATGACTTATTAGCTCTCGCGCACGTCATCCTGGTCTCTTTTATTTCTAAAAACCTTTATGTTTTTAGTATTCTCTGTTCCGTATCCGTGTCCGAAGTCTATCTTTATCTGGGTTGGGTTTCTACTTGTGTTAATCACCTCAAAAGGTCCCAACCAGGGTGATTCCAATTTTCCAGCTTGGCTACAATTGAATCTGCCTCAAAARTGTGTAAATTGCCTCAAAAATGTGTGTTTGCCTCAAAATCTTGCGTGTGCCTCATACGACTTTAAAATATACCCCAATCCTTTAAAATTCCGTTTCTTTTAGATATTATCTATATCTATCATACAATTTGCCATAAGCGTTTTTAAAGTAATATAAAATAAATTTATGTGTTGTGTAATGAAAATTTTCCGAAATTCAATTTTTCCATGTAACGTAGAATAAATATCAAAATCGGAGTTTTTCTAGAAAAGTTTCTCAAACAAAGATCGCTCAGATTGCTCAATACAACGTTTAAAATAAATTAGAAGTCTTATTTCAACATTTTGAAAAACTCGGTTCTTCACCCAAAAATAATGAGGTTTTATAGATTAACCAGACATATAGAACATGTTAACATTTAAAAACATGCCGATTTAAACCCTACTGCATTCCAGCAAGTATTCTTTTCATAATTTTAACCCCTGTATGCCATTAAAAATTTTTTTATTTTGAAGCCACAGCACAAATGAGGCACACACAAGATTTTGAGGCAGAACTTGTAAAATGAGGCAAATACAAGATTTTGAGGCAATTTCACACTTTTTGAGGCAAATACATTTGTAACCTTCCAGCTTTCCTATTGGGTGTCAGAACTAAGTCCCCTTTCAGAAGCCTTATATCCTTTCGAACCTTGTTTTTACTCTGATTGTTCTTAAGTCCCTATTTCCTAATCCTTTCTTTAATCATATCTAAGTTCACTATCCTGGGTCTACTTTCTGGGTCCAAGGATGATATTCCGAACATGATTTCTTCGGGTGATACTCCGAGGGTACGATTAACGGTTAGATTTATCGAGTTCTCCATGTATGGGATTATCCTGTATATTGACATTCCCTTTTTGTCTCGAAGCTGAAATGCTATGGTTTGGTTGATTCTCTCGCTGAGTGCATTCGCACATGGGTTGTATGGCGATGTATAATGAGGTATCATTCCCATATCTTCACATTTCTTTTTATAATCGGTAGATGTGTATTGCGGACCTCTATCCGATAAAATCACTTTTGGTGCACCGAAACGTGGGATCCATTCTCTTTCTAAAATGTTTGCTATCCCGTTACCATTATTGTCGTATGTCGTTAGTACTCGTACTAAGCTAAATCGGTTCAGAATATCTGTAAACGTTATAAGATTAAACTTTTCACCCATTCCATAGTCTGATCCGCAGATAGGGCCGAATATATCTGTGCTGATCTTCGTTCCTAGCTCTTCTGATTCTAAATATCCTTCTATTTTCCCGGATTTTGGCTGAAATCTTTTATTTCTAGCACAGCTTAAACATTCTTTGCAGAACTGTTTGATTGTAGATTGTAGACCAGGGCTGTGGAAGAACGGAGTGATCGCTTTTAACATTTTAAACTGTCCGGGGTGTCCTAAGAATATGTGGATCTCGCGGATAAAGTCGTTGATTGTTTCTACCTTTATTTCCCATTTCCCATTCTCGTCTTTATTCCCAGTACAGAACTTGGTACTTTTGAAATTGGGAGGATTGCCTGTAATGGTAAAATTCCTCGAAAGCCAGTCTGGACCACTATTTTCCGAGCCAGCCTTGTGGGAAATCTCATACGAAAATTGGTTTAAGAAGGTTTTCCAGCGCTGGATTTTGCTGTTGTCCTTCAGGTTCGAGAATGTTAGGTTTCTATTATCCGTGAATATTTTTATATGAGAACTTCCGACTATATCTTTGAATCTGCGCAATGACTCTATTATTGCGAGACATTCTTGTTCCATCACTGTATATCTAGACTCCGCATCGGTGAATTTGTGCGAGAACAGTCTGACGACGTTTTTGTTCTGAGTCAGTATGGCGGCCACATCTTTAGATGAAGCATCAGTAAATAAACTAAACTCTTCTCCTATTATCGGAATTGAAAGTTCTTGTTGGCTTTCAATTTTTGTCCTAATTTCTTTTATTAGTGACGTGTCTTCCGTGTTCCATACGAAGTTTGCTTTCTTACTCTTGTCATGTAGTGATGCGGTTAATTGAGATAAGTTTGGTATGTAATCTCTGAACCAGTTGATATACCCCAATAAGGATTTAAGTTCCTTTTTGCTTTTGGGTGTCGATTCGAGTTTGGACGAGTTTAATTTGGATAAATCAGCGCGAACCTTTCCTTCGGATATGATGTGCCCTATAAAGGAGATCTCTTTACTAAAGAATTCCGATTTCTTAAAATTGATTGCGATTTTGTTAGTTTCGAATCGGGTCAATAATTCATTCAGTGAGTTACAATGCTCTTGGAGTGTTTCCGAGGCGATAAGTATATCGTCTAGATATATCTTTATATCGGGTATATCTCCGACAAAGTGAGTTAAGGCTCTCTGAAATGCAGCCGGAGCTGTCGACAATCCAAAGGGTAGTCGAACATATTCATACTATCCGCCCGGTACATTAAAGGCTGTTAGCGATACGCTGTTATCGTCCATCTTTATTTGATGGTATCCTCTTATGAGATCGACTTTTGAAAAATATCGTTTAGCTCGTAAAGTATCCAGTATTTCAGGCGCAGTTGGTATTGGGAAGTGGTCAGGTAGGAGTGCCTTGTTAATCTCTCTGTAATCCACCACTAGGCGCGCTGAGCCGTCTGGTTTGGGCACAATGAAAGCCGGAGAGCAGTGTGGAGAACGGGAATGCCGTATTATCCCGAGTTCTTTCAAATTCTTAATCTCCGTTTTCAAGCTCTCTTTAGTTTTTCCGCCTAGCTTGAATACCCTGTTGTTTGATATTGGAGTCGGATGAGTTTTCAGTTTAATTGGTTCTGTCAGTATCTCTCCCATGATTATGTTCTTCTTTTTATATTTATCGATTCTGACGAGGAGTTCATCCTTAATCGATGTGTTTGATACGGGGTGATCGATGTTTTCCAGGATGTTTGTATCTGGGCCCTGAATAATTAGCGCTTTAGATAATGGCATAGCTTCGATCGTGTAATCCTTGATTTTTATCGTATTGTCGGAAAATTTAAAGTCTATGGAGTTTTCTTTAATAAAATCCATTCCCAGATTGATATCGACGGGTAGACCCTCTAATAAGAATAAGGAAGTCTTAAAACTTGCGCCGGGAATTTGAACGAACTCTATATCTATTTCGACCATTTCCTTAACGCGCGTCCTCCTTCCATCCGCAACTTGGCACTCAAATTCTCGCTTTACTGGAATTTTCCCAAGAGACGAGGCGGCTTTTGGGCTGATGAATGATATTGTTGCCCTTGTAGCAAGCTTAACCTCAACTGCGGTTTCGCCAATTCTGGCCTGGAGTATAATTTCATTTCCTATGTTTCCGTTAACCACGTAAGAGTTTTTATGATCCCGATTGTTGTTATATCGCGATTTGTTTCCTTTACTCCGGCAGTCTGAAGTCCAATGAGAAGAGGACTGGTGGTTCTTGCACCATTTGTTGTCTGCCTTGCGATGGCCCGAGTTATCAGATACATAACGTGTTTTATTGTATGTGAATTTGGATCTGATGAACTGAATTTCTTCAAGTTTGAAAGACAGACGCTCCAGCTCTAGATTTCCAAGTGACGTTGCACTTTCTTGAAGATTTCCCGGGAGTCCATTAAGAAAGTACTCTGTGATTTCTCTCTCACATAGGTGGTCGTCTTTTTTTAGACAAAAGTTTGCTAAGACCACGAGTGCACGTATTTTTGCGAGGTACTCCGGTATAGTCTTATACGCGTGAGCCTTGATTTCCTCCAGCTGTCTTTTAAATGTAAAGAACTGTGAGCTGGGAAAGAACAGCTTGTGAATCTTATCCACTGCTGCCATATATGTCGTATCGTCGGCTACTAGATCCTTCAGATCCTCGTCTAGACATAATAGAAACATTCCCATCGTGGTCTCCTCCTTCCAGTCGTTTCCATCCCTAATGACTTCAAATTGCTTAGACCATGCCGGGAAACGATGGATTGGGAATTGCCGAGACAGCTGTGGTAATGACACTGTAGGACCATCTCCATATTGCGATTGGATCTTAAAAGAGATGCGTTCGTAGATGGACCCCGTTTGTTGTATATCTTGACGGCTACTTCCCTGGGTCGGGTGAGTGTTGTATTGTCCTCCCTTGTTGCGCCGGGGGTAATTATGTTGTCTGTGGTTTCCTCGTTCGTTCATTCTTGAATTCAAGATGAGGTGTTTTAATATTTAAATATTATTATTTATTTAATGTTCCCATATAGATGACTTATTAGCTCTCGCGCACGTCAATATTCCCATTAATATGATGATCTTAATAAGCTCAACCCCAATAAATCCGAGAAGAATTCCTTAATAAAGAACCACGTCATTTCTTGTAGCTTCAAACCATTTCACACAGCGAACACCAAAAACCGAAGATAATAAACAGATTAAAAAATTATGATATGTAATCAGTCAATTCTACAAATACTTTTATGAGGAATTCCATGATAAGGCCCTTGTTTAATACATCCATGACAAATGACACCCTTTTCAACATTTCTACCTTACTTATGTTACTTCAAAATGTAGCTTGTTTAAGTATGTATTCGAACATATTGAGTGTGGAAGATTAAGATACGAATAGAACACAACAGATGTTTACTTCTCTATCTCATAAATAACATACCATTCGTAAGCAAACAAAGACCATTGGAAGATACAAATGAAAGAATATAGAATGAAATAAAATTACGATATTGTAATTCAGATACGAAGCAAGATTTCTAGAGATATAGTATTGTAAAGATGTCTGTTAATTAACAGGCAGGGCAAAATGGGGAATAAAACCATGAAATTTTGACAAAATTATTGTTGAGATTTATAAACGGAAGATGAAGAGTCCTACTAATATTAAGCATTTTATTTAAATGATTATAATAAGTTCGAATTAAGTATATATATGATAATAGCAAAATAGAATAATATTTTTTATCGTTTTATAGTTTTAAAATTTATATATAATATTGAAATCACATTTTTGAAATCTATAAACAAATTGAATAAACGTACCAAATAATTAATTATTTAATTATATCTCTTTCCGTATCGATTCTGAAAATATCAATCATAAAACCGTAGTTGATAATTTTGTTTTAATGCCGTTATTGATTTAACTTCAACATTGTTAGTCTAAAAAGAAATGCTACTAATATTTCCATAAAGTACTTGGGAAGGTGTTTTTTTTCTTTGACAGAATGTATATTTCGGGCTCTTATGAGTATGAGATTTTTGTCATGTTTAAACAATATGATCAGGTATATTGCGAAGTTCTTCAAGCGAGTTCTATTTCTACAAATTGATTCGATAATAATGACTAACATCATAATGGCATGGTATTTAACAAACAACCATTGATCCGCCCGTTACGGTTTTGTTGTGTATTGTGCAAGATACTTGTTTACCAACTAAGTCTATGAGTTCTGTATTCTTAGATTAATGAGCTTTTGATAGTTACTTTGTTGTGTTGTATAAGATTTCAAGCAGGCGATTTTTCTATAAACTGGCAGACTTTCTATCCCCGGAGACCTGTTAAATTCAATTCAAAGACATTGTCACTTTTAAAACTTCTGTATGTGAATACAGTCAAACCTCGATAAAATTTACAAATTTTCTAAGATTTACACACGTAAGATTTACAAAAAACACCTATTTTCGACGATTTTCCGAAAATTATTTTTCGGTAAATGGCTCAATAATCACCAAACTGTGCATAATTTATGCGAACTCGACCCAGTAAGTATTAATTAAGTGCTAAAATAGCATAGAAATCCATTTATCAAAATTTGGAAAATAATTTTTTTCGTAAGATTTACACTCGGATAAAACTTTATTTTATAAAAAATATTCCAACGAAGAATCTTGGTTCAATATTCCAAGTATAATATGGCTTTAAATAGAAGTGTTAGGATCAACTTAGAACCCCTGGTCATAAAATTTATAAGTTTTCAATGAGTGCAAAATCATGAAAATTTTGTCATTTATGCTCTTAAGAAATAAAAATTTATCATAATTTTGAGATCCATTGATTACATCTGTTTATAATTGAGAAATATATAAAATATTTATTTATGATTCTCCAAAATTCTGGTCGTATCGTGATAAAATCCAAAACTACACATAAGATTTACAAAAAATTGAAAAAAACGGGACTTTGTAAATCTTATCGAGGTTTGACTGTACTATTATTCCTCTTTTTTGCCATAATTTTTTTAAGCCGGCCAACCTTTTTATCATTCTTCAATAATATACTGTCTAAAAAGTCATTCGCAATTTTCTTATTTTCCCCTTGCTTTACATACGAATTTAGCATATTCAATTCATCAATTTTACGTATAAATTCATCAGTATCATTTTGCACAGCCATTATACTAAGTGATTCCAAAAGTTTCTCTAAATCATCGTCATTTATACTCTTTTCTTCAAGAATAGAAGCAAATTTTTCAACCAAAATTACTTTGGTTTTAAAAGAACAATGTTTTATTGGCTTTGGAGACTCTTCTAAAGCTTGGACACTTTCATTGTATTCTAAATCTTTATCTAAACCATCACATATAGACGGCATTGGTTTATCAACTTCATTTTTAAATCTCAGAGTTGGTTTATTAATCATGGTCTCTAGTTTTTCAAGTTCACTTTTTCCAAATATTTCGGGTACTGTCCTCAACCAACGCGGATGAACAAATTTAAGTAATTCTTGGCCTGTATACATCTGTAACAGATGAAAACACGGAAGTCCATTTTGAATTTTAAAGTCGCAACATGGTGTTCTCATAGAATCAAGCCCAAGTCGTGAATACTTATCAAATGATTGAGTTATCAGTTTCATGGCAGTAATGGTGAGTTTTTCAAATAACAAATCGGGAATATCTTTGTATGCACCTCTTCTAAGCCTTTTGTACATATTCCCATCCTCTTTAATATGTTTCCCCCTTTTAAAGTTTATCACTCTTTCCAATTTTTTAATACAAGTAGCAACAGACATTTTAGGATCAATATTGTCTTTAATGTCCTTGAACATTGATTCACTACGGGCTGTTGTACGTTGCTGAATATTTAATGTTTTAGCTTTAAAACAATAAACAAACTCGGCGCGGCATGGTTCCCAATTCTTTATGTAGTAATTGTAAACAGTTAGGCTTATATTCTTAATGTTTTCAAGTGTTCGGTTATATATTTCGTGTGTTTTCGAGTATGCCAATTTCTCCAACAGCATTATAACTTCTTGGTGTTGTTGAGAATTGATTTCATATTTTGTAAGTGTAATGGTACGGCGAAACACTTGGTGAACATGAAATAAACATAAATTCGGTGAAGCTAAAGGCATAAACTCTTTTAACACCGAACGTTCTTTTAAATCTTTATCGGTAAAGTAGTTTTGAATTTGATCTGTGTTGTTATTGCGTTTAAAAATCTCAAACATCTTTCTAAGGTTGATAATTGTTTCAGTAAACACAAAGAACCATCCAAAAAACACTGTTCTCATTTCACCATCTAATCCTAATAATGTAAACAATGACCATTGTTTATTGTTTGTACCGAACGTGCTGTCCATGAATAGTAATTGCCCAAAATCGCAGAAATTATTTAACATTGTATTATCTTGATAATACACCCCAGTAATCTGCCCTGCTGAATTTTCAATTTTTTCTGCGATACCTTTATTTTTCAAATCATCAAATAAAACCAAGAAACTGGTTTCATCAACATCTTTGCTTATTTTATTAAGATATATTGTTTCGTATATCACTCCTGTTTTTTCGAACAAATCCTGGGCGAAAATAGACACATCACCTCCATACTTCTTAACATTTCTTACTTTGTCTATCTGGATAGTTGTTAAAACAGGCTTATCAGTGCTTAAGGCTTGACTATGGGAATGCTTGAGGTAGCTGTCGTCAATATTTAATTTTCGACTTTTATATGACAAGTTTATAAAGAATCCACATTTGTTTTTCTTGCTTGAATGCGTCCTGTCTTCCTCAGCATATATTGACGACCCAAATTCACACGTATATTGTATTGTTTTGTACCTCCAAATACTATAACAAGGATTTACAACGAATTTGTGTTTGTTCTTTATCTTTGTTTTTATGTATTTAGGAAACATTGACGATCTCTTTATAGTTATTTTAGACTTAAAATCAGCCTATATTTTGTCTAATACAACTTCCCATTCTTTAAAACTTTTAAAATACCCCTGGTTGAATGTATAACCCATTTGTTGATCATAGTTTGTAATGCATGGGTTGGGGGTGTTGTCGCTGTAGTCTTTAATTACTCCGTCTTCTAAGTTCATTGTTAAAGCCAATTTCTTTTTAAAAAATTAAATACGATCAGACAAAGTTCGACTATTAATCCTACGGAGAATGACAAAAACTCAGAAAGTCTCATAGAATTCACAAACACAGGGGATACTTACACTTGACTCCAAATTTCATATAAGTCTAGATAATTAGGAAATGTATACCATATAGACAACGGGACTGCCATAATCTATGAAAACATACATGAGAAGCAGAAAACTCGATAATGGCCTTATAAGTGATAAACAACATTGAGATTGTATTTTGAGTGATCGTTGTGAGAGCCGACAATAAAATTCAAAAATTTTGTTAAATTATGACAAAAAAGAGAAATAATAGTATACAAATGCCTAGAAAGAGAAATAATAAATAAATATTAAACAAATAAATGAAAAACTATCTGATATAATCTTATACAATATATTAATTACTTTCATCATTGTTGTATATATTTTCTTAATTGTATCCTCAGTTTTTAATAGTTCATTCATAAAACGTTTTTACTAAAACCATAGTCATCGGCTCGAATGTTAAACGTATTTTCTTTTATATTTTAACCCTCATATATCATACTTATAATTTCAATCCACTCATATCTCTCCAAATATAAGAGATTGTTGCGTGTTCAAATTTCTTATGGTGTACTCACGTCTTCCCTACGAGGTCTTTTACTATATGTCTTTCTTGTCCGCCCAGTCAGGCTTTGTTTCCATTTATAGACATAATACATATCCTAGATATCTTAATGTGGGGTGTCGGCAGTTCTGGTTCACATATAGCTTCCTTGATCTATATATGTGTTTATAACAACGTTGAACAGACAGAACAGTCTTTTTATGACAAGTTAAGATAGAGGAATTTTTAGAATCGAAATTTAAAATTTAAAATGCTCCAAAACAACGAATACATGATAATTTTTAAAAAGTTGACGGATTGCGTGAAATATGCATGGCAAATTAAATGTATAACGTTTTTTAAAGGAAAATGTTAACAAAAAAACGAGATTTTTGATGTTTTAAAAAAAGGACCTTTTAAAAATTTCGATTTTTTTTCAAATGAGCAGTAATGAACCAATTACGGAAGATACAAGAGATAATGAGGACATACCAAACAATTATAAAAAATATAACAATGCAGAAACGAATTCAAGACATAGTGAACCCCCTACAGCAATACAGGGCTCATTCTGATTTGTCCACAAATTTCGTACTTTGTCCACAAGTTTATGATTCTTCCACAWGTTTTTGATATTTTCACAGAATTCTGTA
>JASNJN010000777.1:0-11240 GCA_030180075.1 Mikrocytos mackini
ATCTTTTTGTTGACTCTTGTCGTATCTGTTTGGTTCAAGTCTTGRWAGAWATGCTTATGTAAAATTTTCAATGTAACTGTACGGTCCGGCCTATTAGACGTGTTAAGAACCCTCCAGATCCAGTATATGTTTGCTCTTAGCGGAATAGCCTCAGGAACGATCGCAATTAAGATGGACCAAGCATGGTTTAAAGAAGTAACTCTTTATGATAATAGAAGTTTTAATTTTTCTGAAATAAGTGACTTCATAATGTGTGTGGCTACATTACAGCCCCTTTCATGAGTTGATGTATAGTAAAGGCAACATGCAGACGAACCATTATCAACTAATTTTAGTGATATGTTGAATTTCTATTCTGCTTTTGCTTACAATAAAACAAAATTGTATGACGCCCTGCTCCAATTCTGTTGTTCTTAATCCTAAAGATCTTTTTGAGTAGATCTACTATAAAGTTTTTGTCGTCTGTGTGTATCAAAATATAATCTGGCAAATTAAAAGGGATTGCCATGTTCGTGGTCATTGTTATGATGTGATATAATAAGACGGTTATAGAAGTGCTTAATTGGTTCAAGCTTTCTGATTTGCAAAGTTTGAGTGAGACAATATTTATGAACAAATTTATCATTTTTAATATATGTAATATAAGTAATTTTGGAGTATCAATAACCAAATCTTCATGACGTTAGATGTGTCATTTTATAAATAAAATAGTATATAGTTTTATGTATTTGATTAATATATGTCCATCATAAATTATTTACACATTATTCAATCAAACGTGTAAGACAATTTACATAATCCATTTAAATAAACAAAATAAATAAATATTGACGATTTATTTTGAGGCCACAGCACAAATGAGGCACACACAAGATTTTGAGGCAATTACATTTGTAACCCGGGCATGATATAGTGACCGAACAGTTTTCTTCTTATGACTTTATTGATAATATGTATCGCAACGGGATTATGCTTGTTTTACAACAGTTCAAATATTATGGATCACTCTGATTTTGCCACAAATTTTGTACTTTTTCCACAAAATTCGATTTCGTCACAAATTTGTGTATGTTGTCACATTTTTAAATTCCATAATCTGAAGTACAATGTCAGTTTAGGTGGAATTAAACATGCTACAGATTTTTTTATTTGCATTTGAAACAAATTCCGCTGTTTTTGGATAATTTTAAAATTATGAACACAAAAATGTCATTCATTAATGAGAAAAAATTTCAAATACAAATTTCCTAATAAAAAATTTTTGGAATAAATTTTTTTTTTGCTAAAATAGCGTTTTTATGTTCTAATTAAAATTTTTGAAAAAAAAAATTTTTTGATTTTTCGAAGGGGGTACATCAGGTGGTTTTCAAAAAATGTCGGACCATAAAAACTCAAATTTTTTCATGAATTTTTTTTTGAAATTTATCTACCTAACGTGTTTTCGAGCGATCTACAAAAATATACCTATTAAAATTTCATGGATTTTCCAGTCGAGTTAATATCAAAAAATTAAGAATTTGGGTTAAAATTCACCTTTTTTGGGCCGTCCATATATCAAGTATTTTTTCGAATTTTTATCTCAAAATTGTTTTATCGTTAAGATTTCGCCCGTTAAAAGCTGTAAAAAAATTTTCAAAAAAATTTTGTATAAAAATCTTATATTTTTGTGCACGACATTTTGGACCAAAATCAAAATTTTTGATTAAAAAAATTCGAAAATTTTTTTTGTTACCAAAGTGGATTGTTAATTTGATATTTATAGTGTTTAAATATAGATTTCCATCAAAAAAAATTTTCGAATATTTTGAATCAAAAATTTTGATTTTGGTCAAAAAAGTCGCATACGAAAATATATGATTTTTATACAAAATTTTTTCTGAAAATCTTTTTACAGCTTTTAACGGGCGAAATCTTAACGATAAAGCAATTTTGAGAAAAAAATTCGAAAAAATACTTGATATATGGACGACCCAATAAAGGTGAATTTTAACCCGAATTTTTATTTTTTTGATATTAACTCGACTGGAAAATTCATGAAAATTTTTATAGGTATCTATTTGTAGATCTCTCAAAAATACATTTGCTAAATAAATTTCAAAAAAAATTTCATGCAAAATTTTGAGTTTTTATGGCCCGACTTTTTTTGAAAACTACCTGATGTRMYGTACCCCCTTGGAAAAATCCAAAATATTTTTTTTCAAAAATTTTAATTAGACCATAAAAACGTTGTTTTCATCACGGAAAAAATTTGATTTTCAGAATTTTTTTATTAGGTAATTTATATTTGAAAATTTTATACCTTTATAGAAAATCAAGTTTTTACCGAATTTACAAAGCAGTGGAAATTTTGAAATTCAAGTTCAAAAATTTTTACTGATAATAATTTACAGACTTTTTAAACTGACCCATTAAATTTTAAATTGTTGAACTGCATTTTTTTATCATTTTTAAAACTTCCATTTCTAAAAAAACGGGGAAATGGTAGGAATCGGGGAAATTGAAAAACTGCGGGGGAAATGAAGTTAGCCAAAATATAGTATCATTGAATCTCTTCAAATTCGCATAATCCGATACAAACAAATTGCTCTTTTTGTAATTCTTCTAGTTCGATACCAAGTAACATCTGTAATACTTCCAAGGGTCAATAAACTTTGTGTTATAAAATATCCTATTTAAATCTGAAATAGAAGTAAAGCCGGAGTATGTGCCATATAAATTGATTTAATACGCCAATGACTTCCCCAGCCACGCGTGTAATTGCTTTTCTTCGGCTGAATATTGCAATTGTATGACAACATTATATTGATGTGACAGAAGCAGCGAGTGTTATTATTTCTTCTTCTTCTTAATAAAGATAAATTTAAGGAATAATAGTTGGTTTAACTTTTTTGAGCTTAGTCGGTTTCGGGTCTTGGTCAAAATATAGCCAGCATGAGAAAAGCTACGCTCTACTTCGATATTGTTTGGTCTTATAGTACTCAACCAGCCCTCCAGTGCTGTCAACAACACGCCCTTCTTTCCGCTATTCTTAAAAGTGTCTATTTCTGTGGAAAATTTAGTCCAAAGATTACTATCTGTTATTTTTTCTTGTTCTTCCAATTGTTTGCGGGAAATGATGGGAGATTCCAGAGACATAGCCGTTTTTAGTCTTTTCCTTATATCAGGTTCTCTTGGGGTAGCTTGGTTTGTTGTTCTTGTAGTAGGTCCATTTAAAGTACTTTTAGATTTTATTTTTTCTTCGCATGGTATCGCTTTGTAGTGCTTCTTTATAAGTTTAAACATATTTAGTATGTTATAGTCATTTGAAAATTTATATAAAAATCGTAACATGTTTAAAAGATCATCGTTCATACGTCGGTCTAATATATCGTCAAAAATATCAAGTAGTTCTGTACCAAAACTCATGGTTTGTAATTCTTTTTTTAAAAAACTCAATAGATTTATATGTGCTGATTAAAATGGTTTTGGAGGCACTGTTTTCTTTTATTATTGCTTCTACCAATTCTAATATTTTAATAAATTTCTTGATTAAGTCTATTTCTTCGTCTGTAATAAAAAAACATATTGTATTTTAGTGTAATTTGTTTTACTCGGTCTATATTTTGATGAATTTAAGTAGCATGGGGAGCATAGAATTCCATCTGATTTCTGTATACAAAGGAAGATTATTGAAACCGATATCGTCAACAATAGATTGCTTTCTTCTCATCATTTTGAATAGTGTTCGTATCTTTTTAATTGTATCGAAGAGTGTATATTCTGTATTGTCTTCTTCTGAGTCTGTAACCTCGCATTCCATCAAGTCTTCGTCTTCTGTTATCATGTCATCGTCTGAATTTAAGTCGCTTTCCTCTGTTTCTTGATCTTTTAGTGTTGAGTCGAATATGCTTTTCTGACAAAGTTTTATCGATGGGTTTTGTGATTTTAAAAATTTAGAAATAGATAGATTTAAAGAATGAAGAAAATATATCTGATGGTACACTCCACAAAGACGTCCAGTCTTGACCATCATTGGACAGCCATCGGAGACTAAACAAATGACATTTCGTTCCAAATTGATGGAGCATCCACTAAGTACAGCAGATATCCGGTTTTTACAGGCTTCGGAGCTGAAAATCCCCTTTAATCTGAAGATTCACAGAAAAAAGAAACTAGTTGTTGTTGGAACAGAAACGTTTAAATACCGTTTGTGGTTAAACGACGACCATTCATCGGCATAAACCGTTAATAGTTGGCCCTTTTCGATGATCGATTTGAAATGTTCCAAGAATTTCTCTTTGTAGAATTGAGTTGAGTCTTCAAGAATTTTTTATACTTTGTAATATGTTTTTGGGTAGTTTTTAATTTCATTTTAATCAAATAAGGCTTTAATTGTTTCACTATTAATGACTTGATTTATTGTCAAATTATCAACAACTAATAATTTTATCACCTTTTTTGAAGTAGGGGATATATTTGATACTTTTGAAGTTGATGTAAAGTTTGTAATTAAATTATTGTTGATTTTTTTTTAATTTCCAGTTTTCTTCTTTTGTACTAATTCTTTATATAGATTGCTATGGAAGGCTTCTAGGTGATTTCTCATAGATGAAGTATTGCCGCCCGAACAGGCTAACTTTATAGGGCATTTCTTACAACTACACGATGTGCAGGACTGGCTCTTATCAAAATATTGCCAAACGAAAGTTTTCATAAAATTTTAAATTTTTAAAAAGTTAATGACTGTATAATTATGAACATAGATCTATTTACTCATTTAGTAAACAATATTGCAAATTGTTAATATTAATCACAATCTAAGTGTCGTATATCTCTAAGTCTTAACCATTGCCCGACTATTTTCAGGCAGCAAAATCGTCTATTATCCGGGTACGGGTAATTTAAAACCATAATACTGTTGTTTGCAAATATAATGTTCAATTTGTGCATAGTTGCTTGTTGACTTGTTTCCTGTTGATTCTGTGAACCTAATCGGACCATAGTTTATATACTTAGATGCCCAAATATGGAGTTCATTCCTGTTTTTGAATATAATCTGATAACCTATAAATGCACCATTTTCTGATATCTTTTTATATGGTGTTATTTCAGATTTGTTTTTCAAAGAATCTAAGTCTATAATATTTTTCATACACGCAATAATGGGAATAATGTTGTTGTTTATTATGTTTATCCTTTATTTTAGTTTTTATATCCGAGTTATTGTTCTTATTAGACATTCAAAATTTTATCGAAAATGGAATAAATCGATATCTCGAAATGTATAATCGATATAATATATCGATTTTCAAATATTTTCTATGATTGTTGTGATGTTTTCAGCACATTTCGTTGGAATTTCGTAATTTTCAGACTCATAAAAATTTTCAAAAATACTACTAAATTCCAATAAAATTGTCAAATTATAAATAATGAATTTGGAAACTTATTTCTGAATATATAATGGATGTTATTTTAAGGGATTTGACTTTCGCAAAATGAAATACAGTGAATACTTGGTTAGTGTAGTCTTTTTTAATAGAATCACATTGATAATGGAGTGATTTCCATTAATATTCGAACATTTTGTAAAATTAATTTTGTGAAAATTAAAAGTTTTTTTACTAAATTATATTTCTAATATGTTTTTAAGACCCCATGTATGCTTATTATAAATTAAAATCTATCAATTTGGAAAATTTTATATGTTTCAAAATTGTAAAATTTGGTTAGTGGAGTAATGTCAAAATATAATTTTAACCATAATATTTTATTAAATTTATCCCGAACCTCTTTTAAGATCCTTTCAGAATGTTTATAAATACATTACAAATATTGTTTTAAATATAAATTATTCTACCATGCACATAATCAAATTACAAAATCCAAAATTCGGGTTAATAATTGGATATTTTAACACTTACCGATTCAGTAATATAAGTGTAAATTTTAATAATTTATCCATCTTTAAAGATCTATCATTTCCATGCCTATACTTCAATATTGGTAATTTTATAGTTTATAAAAATGAAAATATCACTGTTAGTGGAGTAAATTTTGGAGAAATAAATTGAAATTCCACTATTTGAATATTCACTGTATCTTTTATTTTAAGGACTATTTCACCATAATTTCCCATTTTATTTAATATCGAAAAATCTCAAATGTTTTTGATAAGCATCTCGATCAAGATCGAGACTTTGAATGTCTAGTTCTTATACGCATGTATTATATTATCGTTATTGGTTTTGTCATCTTTATGCGATGAAGATAATTCCTTTGCAGAATGTGTACTAGATTGTTGCCATGGTTCTTTTAAAGAGTCTGTATTGGAGGATATGGTAGACGAATGGGGTTTCAAGCTTGAATCAACTTCAATGGGGGCTACCGCCCTTATGGTTGTCTAAAAATAAGAATTGTACTCACTGAAAGAGGTATTGTTGCCCGGAATGTTCTTGATTCGGGCTGCCTAAATCGTGTTTAACAGAATACCTTCTACAAAACCTACGAGAAAAGGCAACGTTTCTTTTTCACTGCACATGTATTTGGTCTATATATTGTTAGTTGTTGTTGAAATAAGATGGCAATGCTCTCGCTATGTTTAAAGAAAAAATTTTGATTCTAAAAGTAACTTTTGAAAAATTGAACGCCAAATACAAAAACAAACCAACAGACGATGATCCAACTAGTAAAAGTTAAGGAATGCATATAAGGCAGTTGTCTAAAACAATAAAAACAAAACTACAAGATATTAATTATCAAAAAATTCATGCAAAATATTAAGTGTAAAATATTATTGTTGACGAAATTTTTTTCCGAACAATTTGGTAGGAAAATGGCGAAATTTCTCAAATTTTTGTTTGTACTAGGTGAGTTTGTTGTAGTTTTTGTTTGTTATAGAGAGGTTTGACTGTAACTATCTCAATGTTATTTTTCTTCCGAAGGGGGACCCTTGCACCTCCTTAGTCAAAACATTATTATTTTGTCCCTACGATATTCGTGTTTTCGCATGAAAAACACATATTTTTCGTTCCCAGAAAATAATACAACCGTATAAAAAGCAAAAAAATCGACAAAGTACTAAACCCATTTTTTAAAATAAAATTTAAATTCTATATTTCTTACATGACTGAAGATAAAGACAAGACAATAACTACAGACGACGAACAAGAAATCAACGACTGTTTGGACGAAGAAACGGGAGATTCTGACTTGGAAGAAGATCTGATCGAAGACGAAGGCGATAGTTTAGAAGAACTCAAAAACCTCGAAGATTACTCGGCCAAATCTGTCGACGAGATTTTAAAAGAGAAAGGGCTGTCTGCAAAAGATATAGAAGAGCTCAAAGAGATGGCGAGCAAGCAAAACTGAGTCCATGAACTAACTATTGATTTATTCGAACTATAAACCCACAGGCTGAAACCATCACCATTGTTATTGACCCCAAAATTTACATAGTATTTAGTTATATAACAGATAAACAAACTTTCTTTATCAAACATGGGTTACTACAGTGTATTTATTTGTTGAATATTCTTATTATCATGAATATAAAGAATACAAAGGCGAGAGTTTTAATCAGTTCATATAATGAAATGTCTTTGTTCATTTCTTTTTCAAGTCTTCTATTTAAATCGTCCAATTCCGTCACGTTCAAAGTTATCTTGGATTCATTCTGCTCCAGTTGTGTTTTGTCTGTGTCTATCACGTTTTTTATATGGCTTACTTTATTCAGTAGGTCCTCTGTTATAGTTTCAATGTCTACATTCCTAGTTGCTTTGTTATTTTGAAATTGAGTCATTTTGGAATTTAAAACATAAAATGAATGTTAGAAGAACAACCCGACACGAGCGCGAGAAGACACAAAAAATAGAGTTATTGAAGGAATACCTATCCAATATATTCGAATTGAAGGATACCTACACCCAGGAATATCTGCGAGAAATAAAAGAGATTGACAATGAAAGAAATAGAACACTAACCTCCCAGCACAACGAACACGAATTTCTTCTGCGCACTTTGAACAATCAGTTTAAAAATACTAAAACGAGCAGCGACAATACAAAAACAAACAGTGAAGACGAAGACAAGTTGGAATAGCTATTTGTCGTTCAGAAAATTTACAAAATACAAACATTGGGCAATTAATATATAGTTGTATAATTAATTTAAAAGCGAGCAGAACTCACCAAATAAAAGGTGTTATAAATAACATTTAATAAAACTCCTCCCGACAATACGGGCACTTCCGATCCTGCGCATGGCTGTCGAGCCAAGTTTCAATACATGTTTTATGGAACATATTCCTGCAACTAACACACGAAACGTTTGGGAGTTCATTCTTGCTCATTATACAGTAACAAATAGTGCACTCCTTCAAACTCCCGAAAATACGTTTTAAGTCTTTCAATATTACTTCGATAGTATAAACCAGTTGTGTTGTGTTTCTGAGCCCATTGTGTCTTTTTATCCCGATCAACTGTGTCCAGCTTTTAACCCTATTCTTAACTGAGTTCTTGATAGTACTATTGGAGTATTTGTAAGTTGCTTTCCCTTTACTAAGTGGATATAGATCCTTCTTTGCGATTTCTATCACGAAACTATCCTTGTCGATAAACTGCCGAAGCATAAAACTGGATTCCGTCTCTCTAATCTCGAAGCTTGGAGTTAGCAGATTGTTTATTTCTTTTAGTTCTACCGGATAAATGTATTTAAAGTAGAAATTCTCGAGGATAGAGTCGAGAGCTCTTTTAATTACTTCATCGGAAGATATGTATACAAGGTGGTTAGGAAACTTTATAAGCAAAATGGCCACGAACATAGTTATTTGGTTAAATACAACCTGTAGTTCCTGTGTATCTACTTTCAAGGAGTCTACTTCAACTATTTTGTTCTCTTTGATATAACTTTGTTCTTCTTCTTCATTTTGGGCGGATTTGTCATTCTGTAGGAGTAATTGTAGCACTTCCGCGATGGAGTCAATGTGTTTTGTGCTAATGTAGGGAGTGAGTTCTTTAGGGGTTGCTTTGGATACTGCTTCGAATGCCACAATGGAAAATTTGACAAGAAGCTTGTAAGAAGGGTTGAATAATAAAGTGCTGATAAAGGACGATGGCAGTGGCTTCTTTAAAGGGATTTCGTCCAGTAGTATTTCCATTTCGAGTTGTAGAAGATTGTTGGAAAGATTCATAAGAACTTTCATGTCTTCCCAATCTGAAGTATTTCGTGCTTTGATATTTTTATCTATCTTCTTACTATGTGTCGTGATGTTCTCTTTTAGCAGGTTGAACTCCTTGATCAAGGCTTTTACTCTGGAGGGCGCGCGCCCAGCCCCAGTTTTCATTTCAAAAAATTTAAATTTGACCAATCGAATTTTCTTTATCTACACAGTATAAGAAGATTTACGCCTTTTACTTTGTATATTTCGGGTATTAAAATAAAGTATTGCATGCATACAAGCTGTTACACGGTAATAAGCCGTCACAAGTAAAAACTTTATAAAACCACAAATTACATCAAATGTTTCAAACAGTTATTTACTAACCGCATATCTCCTGGTATAATAAATATCCACCTGATTGATACTCGTAGTCTTCTCCCTCATGAGCAATATCTTCTTTTTGACTATTCACATCATCATCATTTTCAAGTGCACTATTTCCTGCTTCATATTGAACCTCGTCAAAGTTTCCTATTTTTAAAGTGACACAAAATTCAATGTTTATCGAACTAAACAGTTTTATATGGACATATGTATCGAACTTAACGCCTCCTGTGTCCGCGTTTACTGTTGTTGCTCCGTATAAGTATATAATCCGGATTATGCACTTGATCAGCTCGACCAAGAATTTGACAAGCATCTCAATTAAATCTAACATGAAGTTTAGAACGTCTAGAAAAGCGTCCCATATTTCTTTTAGTCCGCCTAAAAGCCAATCAAAGAAACCTAAATTGTAGAACTCGACTTTCATGATATCGATAACTTCGTTCCCGTACTTTGTTTCGTATTTGGCTTTCATTAAGTTACACAGGTAGCGAAGAGAATCTATCTTTCTTTTATCCCGCATTATGTATTCTTTTATTTTGTTAGTCCTGTTTGTATGTTTGTTGCTATAGGAATAGTAATTTGAATTTATGTTGTTTTCAAGGACAGCAATCTCCCTCTTTATTTCGTTTATTCTATCCAAAACTCTTGTTTTTTTCATATGCTTGCCATATCTGCTATCATTTTTATAGGCATATGATGTTTTATCTAATCCAAAAGAGTAAAGTGATGCCGTAGCTTCTTCCGCGTCTTCATAGTCATCCTCGCTTTCACTTTCATCCTCCCTGGCTTTTTCTTCGTAGGGGTCAGAGAACTCCTCTTCACTTTCTATTCTTGTGTCTGTAATGTTCCCTTCTGGCCTTTGGTTTAGTGCTTCAGTCCCTGACATCGTGTTGCTATCCTGCTTGCTTTCATAATATGGCTCGTCTTCTTCTTGCGTGCTACCTTCGAGGAACTGGTCGTCCATTAGTTCAAAAGACAAGTAGAAAAAAGATGTAGTTTCTATGTTTGAGAGTTGGTTTCCGGAAATACCTTTTATAACTATTTCGACTCCGAACCAATCTATCCTTATTTTAAGATAAACCTTAAAGTTGGACTTGTCAATATCTACGTCTCCCAACACTTCTAGGATGAATAGTTTAATGTAGCCTTGGAAGAATATCTTGAAGTTGGAAATACCAAACTCAAAGTCGAACAAAAGAGGGTCGTCTTCGTTAGGAAACCCTCTAACTTCTATGAATACGAATTTGAAGGGTTCAATCAGACCCTTTGCAATAAATCCTAGACCTGTGATGATTTCAATAGCGACACTTCCTTTGAATATGTTGAAGAAGTTGAATTCTTCTGCAATCAGTTTAAAACCTGGTTCGAGTGTCTCTGAATACCCTGGTATAGATATAGTGAATGTTTCTTTTGCTATCACCAAATAGAACTCCAAGTTCTTAAACGAAATGTCTAGCCAGTCAAAACAACTCATATCTATATTGAATATAGACTCTAGAAGTTCGATAAGGGAAAAATTTACCAGACTGTAAATGATTGCCATTTCTCGCTCTCTGGAAAAGTTGGCATAAAATAGAACATCAATGCTAAACTCCCAAAATGAAGCCCCTCCCTTTAGAAGTATCTCCCCTATCTTCAAGGGGAGGGGCTTCTTTTTGGGAGTTTAGCATTGATGTTCTATTTTATGCCAACTTTTCCAGAGAGCGAGAAATGG
>JASNJN010000780.1:0-12408 GCA_030180075.1 Mikrocytos mackini
GTTTAGTACCTTTATCTATTAATTGTCTTAGCCTAGGAATACCCATTGTAACGTTACTTTCTCCATGCCCTGCTAAGTGAAAKGTTATACCGGTTAAAACCCACGTCATGTCATGTCATAAAGAGTTTGTGCCTGTCATAAACGCAACCCTGAGTACATTCTTTTGATCCAGCTTCTAACAACGTTTTTCCATGTCTGTTTGGCCTACTATCTTCTAGAGCAGTAGAAGTATATGAAGAGTTTTGTATAAGTGAACAGGCTGCCTACAAAAGAAAATATGGATGTAAATTGGGAAATAGTCAGGGTTGGTCGGTTTAAACCGCCCGGTTTAATCCGAATGGTTAAAATCGGTAAAAACCGTCCCGGTCAAAACGTTTAGGACGTTTTGTCCGGATAAAACCCCTTATTTGGTAGGGAAATTTTTCAGAAAATTTTTGGCGCGAATTTATCGGGTTTTTGTTAAATTTTGATTTTACATTTTGTGGTTTAGATTTAGATGATTTTTTACGATTCAATAAACATTTTGTTTCTTGTTTCCCGGCATTACGCTTTATTGTTTGATCGAAAATGAAAATCGGAAAATTTCGAATATTTTTCAAAATCAAGTTTTGTGATTTTCCAAACGGTTTAAACCAGAGTTGAGAATTTCCGACCCGACCGCCCGAAAAAACGCTAAAAACTCTCACATGGATGCACTTTTAAAAATATGCACAATATTAGTTATTTACGCTAGATATTTGCGTAATTTTATTTTTCAAATAGTTAATTTACTCTGATATTAGATTATATGATGAAAACAGGCTAAAACAAATAATTTTTGAGTTTTGTTTCGTTATTTTTGAATATAATAAATTTGGGGGAATTAATTTTTTGGTAGAAAAATTCTTACAAATTTCCTACCCGACCCGCCCGACCCGAAGGCGGGGCGGGTCGGGTCGGGTTCTGGATTTAGGCAAAATTCTCAACTCTGGTTTAAACCAGTTTAATCCGGTTTTAACGTGGTTAAAACCGTGTCCCGGGCAAAACGTTTTATCCGCGGACTAAAACCAACCCTGGAAATAGTACACACCGACTTTGAGAAAGGAATATACAAAGCACTGACTACTACACACCCCACAATAACATTAATGGGCTATTTTTTGTTATGTAAAAGCATTGTGGAACAGATCAAAAAGACTCAAACAAATCACAAGGAAGAACATTAAACTCGCAAAGAATCTAGTTGTCATACTCAAGAACATTCCATTTATCGAGAAGACAGGAAAGGGATTTATTACACAATTAAGAAGTTATTTTCCAACATTTATTAGAATAGATATGTCAAGCGAAAACAAAACAAATTACTCAAAATTCTTCGTATATTTTAAAAAGAACTGGATGAATTACGAGCAAATGTGCTCTGCATATTCTACTTCAGATATATTAACTACTCGGAAAAATAATCATTGTGAACGTTATAACAAAAGATTAAACTGTTTAGTTCGAATCAGACCGCTGAAGTTGTCATTTTTGGAATAAATTTTAATACATATTAGTAAAGAAACTTTTACAGAATATTGCAGGGCCATTCGAAGTCCCAAGAACGAATGATTTTATAAGACATATAACGGAACAAGCTATACTAAATTATGTTTTCGATTCTGGCGAGTTTAAGTTGGTTTTAAAGGGCAACAACTAGAGTTTGCAATTACTAATGTTCGAAGGTTTTCGGCTTGTAAACAAATGTTGTTCGAAAAACAACATTCGGCTGTTTTCAAACACAAATTCCTGTACAATAAGTAGATCGTGTCTTTTCACCTATTTTAATTTTTATAAAGGATTATTTTTAAGTTTAATAGATCATTTTAGGGTTGATAAACGATACTAAATATTTGCGATGGATTTATAGACTTTTTGATGCCATTTGAGCTATTTCCGAAAAACGGTCAAAATTTAAAACAAAGCACTGGGAAATGGTTGTTTTTTTATTATAATCACGATGATCCTGTTTATAATCAAAAATAAGGCTTTAAAAATGAAAAATGAGGTGTTTCCAGAAAGTATCCAATAAGTAAGCATATAATTATTGCAACAAGTATATATGGTAAACAAAGTCGCATAATTAATTAGTATAACGTTGTTGCTTCCAACCGTGTGGATGTTCCTCTCCCTGTAGGAAGGATCCATCTTCCTTTTATTCTTCACTTGTTTTTATCTTTTATTCTATTTTTCCTTTCCCCTTCTCTGCTCTCTTTTTATTCTATTGTAACAAGTATATCATTAAGCCATTATGTGTTGGTTATTGGTATTTATATTTAATTTTTAATATTTGAATCCATATATGGTTCTGATTAGTGTTTGAATAGTCATTCCTGGAAAATTGCCTCTTAAAATAAAAATTCCATGTTTTAGGACATTTTTAACGGGAAAAATTCTCGAATTTTGAAAATTTTTGATATATAGTAAACTCTGAAGTAGAGTTTCCAATTGCCGGGTCTGTTAAATTATACCTGTTTCCGAATTTAGCTTTGGTAACCGGTATTCCGCTTCATTAAGACACTATACAATTTATCAAGGAAATGAGAAATAATTCAATTTAAAATGGAAATTTTTAAACCTACTTTCCTTTAAATCCCAACCAAACTCATTTAGGGCATTTGATATTACAAAGCATAATTATTAGTAATAGTAAAACGCACAAAAGTTGGTATATTATATATTATGTTAAAATAACTGAATGAGGTTTCCATAATGTAACATTATATTTGTTTTAATATAATTTTTATTTTCTATTGCATTTGTTTAATACACTCCTATAATATCATCGTGTTGATAAAAGAAAATAGCCAACTAACAATTATTACACTCATATTCGTTTTCCCCCAAAAAATGTCGTTTTCCCCCAAAAAGTGACGAATTCCCCCAACATGGTCGTTTTCCCCGAAATATGTCGAAAAACCCCCAAAAATTTTTCAAAAAAATCTTTTATACAATAAAATAACAACTTTTGAAAAAAATTTTTTGCATTTTCAAAGGGGTACCCTTGGTAATAGCCGTAAAAAGTTAGTGACCAAAAATATGGAATTTTTTAAATAAAAATTTTCAAAATTTTTTTAGCATGTTTATTTTTCGGAGATGTATTGATAGAAATTCTAAGGAAATTAGGGGGCATTCTCAGAAGGGTTAAACAGGACACACAAAAATTAGACTCAAAAAGCCCATTTTTGTCACAGCCGATTAACAAAAATTTTTTAATTATTTTTTATGAAAAATGATTATTCTTCGGGATTTTGGCAATTTAGCATCATAAAAGAATTTTCATGAATTTTTTTAAAAATTTTTATATAAATTTCTGTTTTGAAATTAAAATTCAACACTGAAATTTATATAAAAATTTTTAAAAAAATTCATGAAAATTCTTTTATGATGCTAAATTGCCAAAATCCCGAAGAATAATCATTTTTCATAAAAAATAATTAAAAAATTTTTGTTAATCGGCTGTGACAAAAATGGGCTTTTTGAGTCTAATTTTTGTGTGTCCTGTTTAACCCTTCTGAGAATGCCCCCAAATTTCCTTAGAATTTCTATCGATACATCTCTGAAAAATAAACATGCTAAAAAATTTTTGAAAATTTTTATTTAAAAAATTCCATATTTTTGGTCACTAACTTTTTACGGCTATTACCAAGGGTACCCCTTTGAAAATGCTAAAAATTTTTTTTTTAATTTTTACTTGCAGAGACCATATGATGGCTTTGTTCTTATTTTTTAGATCACCTAAAGCACTTTATTACAAATTAGTATCCATATCCCCACATATACTTAAAAGTTTGTCATATTTTGCGTTTTTTTTGGCACATTTAAAAATTTCAAAAAAATTTAAACACTATTTTATAAGCTTGGTTGGGGTAAAATTTTTTATTAAAAAAATTATTTTTATTCTAAAGTGATGAAAATTACCATGTATTGATCATCCCCGAAAAAACTCAAATTTAATCACTTGTTCATGCATACCCCCATTTTTGGGGGTTTTTCGACATATTTCGGGGAAAACGACCATGTTGGGAGAATTCGTCACTTTTTGGGGGAAAACGAATTTCAGCCACAATTATTATTATTCTAAGGAACGGAAATTTTAAATTTTCAAAAAAAAATCCCAACATTCCTCCTGGTTTAGTAACGCACAGTATGACTGCGGAAAGATCAGGGCGGAGTGTTGGGTCGGAGAAACCTCCGAATAATGGCTGCCATAGTAAAATACTGCGCAGGGGCCAATTTCCAATGTTCCCACGTAGGCAACAATCAGCTGAAGGGAAAAAGGAATAAAAGGCCCGAAACCACCAAATATGAGTGGCATGCCAAAACCGTCCTGTCTCGGATAACACAGCTTATGCTATATGCAGAGCAGGGTACACGGCACTGTCGTGGTCGTAAACCTGAGTTAGGCACCCATATGGGTAGATAGTGTTTGACCATGACGGAATAAGCGCAACAAACGCCCTCTTCCTATAATTGTTATGTTTTATAAAAAATAAATCGAATTAACAACCCAGTTTATTGTATAAGCCGGTACATATAACGATGCTATGTTTACATTGGTATATGTGCCGCCCCAGTTCACAAACTCACTGATAAAGGTAAAATATGCCTGTCCATTTTCAAAAATGTTTTGCAAGACCAATAAAATTTATTTGGCAAATGTAAAATGTTTTTGAAAGTGTTTATGAGTAATAAGAAAAGGCTAAGCAAATGGCGGTGCCCGTAGTTGTGATAAACAGAAAAATCTGTTTTCAAAATTTTAAATTTCTAAAACAAGATGTACCTGGAAAGCAAGATACAGCCTGTTTTAAAGCTATTCATTCATTCCAACTCTTCTAAATACACACTGGTACTAGTAGCTTGCGGAAATCTCAGAATTACTTCTCAACAACACAAAAGAAAAGAAACTGACAACCACCCTGTATTAGAAGTTAGTATGCTGAACTCTTAAATCTTCTACAGCACCATCCTTAAGAACACACTCTCAGGGGCAATAGAGGTAAATCCTTGGACTATATACACCTTTAAAAAGCCGTCACACAACACGCCATTGGCATACGGGAATATTATAGGTTAAAAGGGGATGTAGTGTAGGGCTGGTTTAATAGAAAGGAAGTAAAAGGAGAAAGCAATAATTAGGAATGATGAATGAATGAACAATATAATTAATTTATAAAAATAGCAATAAAATGTATTGCGAAATTCTTTGAATGCAAAGATATTTTTGTGTTTCAAAATAGCTTGTGTTGTTCATATAAGTAACATTTCCAGTACACATGAGATCAATGTGTAAGTATTTGTGAAAAGTATAAGCAAACACAAGATTTTTGATTTTATTTTTATAAATAATAAATATAATTTTAAAGATCGAGCTAATGTAAATTTCTTTGAACAAAAACTCGATCAAATAAAATGAAAATCGCTGTTCAATAAACTAACCATAAACCAATTAAGCTTTTTAATATGTGTGTAAACATAAAACAAGGGTTTACCATATTAATAAAGCTACAAGAAAAATGGTAATTTATTTAAGGCCTTATTTGACAAAAAGTCAATTATTATACTTGAGAAAGTTAAGGGCTAATGAACAATTTTCGAAATTATTGAAAGTTCACTCTACACTGGAAACTGGGACAGGAGGACAGTCTATGAAGATAAAGGAAGCTATTTTATTAATTAATTATTTCTTTATCTTCTTTATTAAAAAAATTCTAAGGAACATCCAATATGAATTGGCCAGGTTTGTTCGTATTAGATGGCTACTTTCATATTACAAAATAAATTCCACCATCTTTATAGCTCAAATTAAAATTTTTAATAAAAAAACATCATCTGGAAAATTCGTGCTTGGAATACTAATAAAATATTAAGAAATTCATGTATATCTTATTCCCAAGAACATCAAATGCATGATTATCGGTATTTCCCGGAACACCGGTATTTTTCTCGAAAATATCGAGAACGGTATTGCTAAAATACCGGTATCGATTTTGGAAACTCTATTCTGAAGGTTTAGCCGTTTTGTCCCGAAATTCCTTGGACAGACCAAGACTAGAGTGACTAAGGCAGCTAAATACTCTTTATATTCTTTTCACCCTAAATCTCAATTCGTTGTTTCCCTAAGGGGGCCTTTGCGTTTATCATCCATCCAAAAAACCATACCAAACCTATTGATAATGCCTATTCCCATCTGTAAAACACGAATAGTAAATTTTAAATATAAATAAAACCCTGGGAAAATATTTAAATATAGTTTTTTATTAAATAATGGGGATAAACACAATATCCAGGTATTTCAAAAATATTTTGTAAATTGACTAACATTAAAATGTTTCTCATCCAAAAAACTTAATCAAACAATTTATAAGCGATTGAATAGGGGTAAATTAAATATTTTCATGAACCTGTATTATTTTCAGAGCCTAGAAATACTTAAACATTAAAATATTTTTAATTAAATTGGACCAAACGCCCTAAGAATCAACCAAGATTGGAGTGATTAAATATAGAAATATGCTAAACCTGCAGAGTTTACTGTTAGTAATTTATCATGTAATTTTCAAAATTTTGTTGAAATTTATACCAAAATATGAAAGGATGTCCAAATTTTATTGGGCACAAGGCCGCAAACATTCAATTGGGAATATTTTCCACGTTTATTTAATTACTGGAAGGTATAGACGAAGTTTATAATATTATATTTTTATTATTTTCATGTTTACAATTTGTTGGGCATTTCTAACGATTTTGAGACCTTTTCCCCGTCCAAATCCGACCCGATAGGGCTGGTTATTATCATATCTGCTTCAATATGTCGTTTTACAGTCAATATAAAATTTTAACTTTCCCCTTTTCTATACATCTTGACCAACAACGAGCAAGAAGAAATACTCTTTTATGTCTTTGGAAATTTTCGAACATTTGTTAAAGACAATATTGAAATTTTTTATATCAGATATGTATTGTAACTTTAACATGCATGGGAGAAATCTTTAAACATGATGTACGCTACTTATACTGTGATTTTCATGTTCGAAAATGACACTTTTATAAATAAAAGAATTATGCATGTTAATAAATGAATTTACTACCAGGAGGTGTCGTATAATAAAAATTTGCCTTGGAAATACAGTTGAGTTTATTATACGATACACGACTGTATTAAATGTTCATTATTTTCCAGGAGCTACTAAACTCCTTTCCTTCTCCTTGGGGAGATATAAATGGGACGTTTCCTGGTCTAGGAGATCTTGGAATCATCCGCGCAATACTCTGGTTACGACAGTGTCTAATATGATTTACAGACTTTCTAAAAACATTTAAAGCGTATATATTTCATTCGCCAAGGGTATTCCATCCATTCTAATTAGAGTTTGCAATTAACCGTCTCGATCGTATATCCGGTATCGAATATTTTTGAGTCAGATACAGGAACTATTCGAATTAGTCACACCAAATAATTATACTTTATTTATCCATAAAACAAGGTGTTAATATTACCCCAACTACACATACCGAAGAAAACTGGAAAAAAGTGAACTCTAAAATTTCCGAATTTTTCGAAAAAAAATTTTCTACATATTAAAAACTTAAAAAAAATGTTAAATCCTCACAATAAGCAAATGAATTTTTCACCACCGACCAAGCGGTTGTTTGATTTATTTACACTAGCCACGGACTTTCAGCGCCGCATTGGAGCATACTCCCTGTCCCAAACCCTACAAAAGCACTTCAACATAGGATGGGCAGATGGTGTATCCATTGCTTACAACTTGCTGGATTTTCCAAGTATTGGGAACTCAAGAAGTCTGAAGTCAGCCCTCTATGTTATCAACAAGAACACCGAAAACAGAAGGCGCATTAATGACATAACAGACTCTGCTGAGATTCTTCTTAGAGTTTCCAATTATCGACTTTGAAACATGAAACCGGTATCGTCTCTTACAATTTAATACCGGTATTATCGGTATTTAATTATTCTTTGATTTACCCGGATATTTTATTTAAAATCTCCACAAATATCGAAGAAATATAAATTCTCCGTTTCAGTATACTCATAGATGCTACTATAAAATTAAGAATTACTATTCTTTTTATTTATTAACATAATATTTAAAATATACATGGTGTTTCCTCAGATTTAAATATAACCAGTATTAAGAATATGTGTGTTGTACTTGTTACAATAAAATTCCCTAATATAATGCGATCAAAAAGTTAAACTAAATTTGAAATCATTGAAAATCTACTTTTCTTAAGAAATWAAWAGTATTGTAAAATTATAWTAACCAAAGCAGATAAACTAAGAAATATAACTGGAAATAATTCATCGAAGAAACGTCAAAACGTTGAATCCTATTTGTATGTGAAGTATTACATAATATCTTAAACTCTATGCAAGTATAAGTACAAATCTAACAATTATAGATTGGTATAAAATCATTTAAACAGTTTACATATCGAGGCTAATCACAACATATACTACCAATTGGAATGATATCATAAGTTAAAATCTTTGTATAATTTCTTATAAAAAATAGGTTCATCTTCAAAATCACAATCCATGCATTAAACAACGAATCAAAAACTTTAGTTGATATATGAATAATTGAAATTAATTATATTACATTTTATATATTGAGGAATGGGCATATTCTTTAGTTACACTTCATTTTGAGGCATTTCAACCTCCAAATACATCATTTATTATCTAGAAATAGTTAGGCAAATATAAAGAGAAAAATAAATCAAAACCTAATTGCAACACAATAATTTACTTAAAAACTACGAAGTACAGAAAATATTTCAATTAAAATCTAATATCGGTAATATTACCAAATACCGGTAATGGACGATAATATTCGATAACGATAATGGACGAAATACCGGTATATCGAGTAATACCGGTATTAATTTTGGAAACTCTACCTAGTCATAACTGATTATAAGTAAATATTAATAGTAATAATATACAATTTATATTTTCAAAAACTAATCCTATCATAATGAATTCATTTAACAGGAGCCGTAGCCACAGTAGACACTCAACATCGCTTAACGAAAGCAAGAACACACCACGTCCTCGATTCCAGAACCAGGCGACACCCAGACGTCCTTTTAACACTCCAGCAGAGAGATTAACCTTCCGAATGTCAAACAAAGACGCTGAAGGCCCGACACTTTCTCTTTCTAGGTTAACAAAGGACCATACACGCCCAGAGGATGTACCAGTGTGGATTTCACAGTTTAACCTGATTATCACAGCAAATGATTGGAATGATAAGCAGACGATTCAGAACCTTCTAATAGCCACAGGTCCAGAATTCCATGACCTTATAGGAGAGGCTACAACCCGTAAGGAGGCTCTAGACACTATTCTGCGAGAGTTCTTTCCAAGTCATGCTTTTACACAGTATGAAACACAACTTCTGAATCTCAGATCACATCAGTTCGACACAGTTTCGTTGTTTTACAGGCGTCTTAAAGAATTAGTACGCCTAGCCAACCACTGTCTCGATACAGACGAACCGCTTCAGAAGAGAGAGATTGAAACCTTCTTCGTAGGAGGACTCAACCAAGTTCAGCGTCAGTACTATCTGAGCAACTTGTTCGACTCATTGGAAAAAGCTTCTATGGCAATAGACACTCTGCAAGCCAAAACTCAAAAGTTTTCTAGGTTTATACAGCAGGACAGAAGCCCAATGAATGTTAATCAGAGTTTCCGAGGAAGAGGAAGAAATCAATTTAACACCCAATTCCGGCGTAATCCACGTCCAACTGGGAACACAAAGTTCTGTAACTTCCACAAGACTGAAGGACACAGTAATGAAGAGTGTTACAAACAACAAAACACTCAGCCTAAAAAGAATTTCCGGATCGGGAGCATTGACCCTCACTGTTCAGAAGGAACAATAGAAGGAAGGATAAACGACAAGAAGTATTCTATCACTATAGATAGTGGAGCCGATTACACGTTCGTAAATCAACATGTGGCCCAGGAATTAGGAGCAAAGGAGCTATTAAGACCACTCAAGGTCGTATTTGGTAACGGTACCACCTCAGCCATTAAGGAAGAAGTCAACCTTACACTCACCTTAGAGGATCTACCTACACACCAGTTCTCCATCAAAGCTTTTGTACTTCCTGACTTGCCCGTGCCAGTGAACGTAGGCCGAGACTTTTTAAAGACACATAAAGCGACTTTGGACTTCAATGCAAATACCATTGCATTACAAGGAATCATTTTAACCCTGAATCCAGGATGCGAGTCTTCAAAGGTTACACCATCACGAGTGACACCTACAGTTTGTCCATTAATAGAACAAAACGAGGAACCCCAAGTGATTCTCACAGTTCAGACAAAAGAAGAAGAGTCAGAAGACAGTACACCAATTAGTACTATCCCTACCTTAAACAAGATAGTAGAGGAGTATAAGAAACAAGAACCAAAACTTGGCAAAATACCAAAACAACAGGTTTCCCTCACTTTTGATAAACCCTTTTGTTGTGCACACAAACCAATTCCATTCGACATCAAGACCGAAGATAAGGTCAACGACGAATTGAAAAAGCTCATGGATAACAACATCATACGCCCTAGTTCAGCACCAAATGCTAGCCGAGCCTTTCCAGTAAAGAAAGCTAACACTGAACGAATTCGGTTGGTTGTGGACTATCGGGAACTTAACAGTTGCACTGCAGGCCTACCATATCCCCTGCCAAAGACCTTTGACATACTAAACAGATTAAAAGATTGCAACATCTTCACAACTCTGGATCTGTCACAAAGATACCACCAACTGGAACTGACAGAGGAATCGCGTTCGCTCACAGCTTTCACAACAAGAGCCGGTTTGTTCGAATTTAATAGACTGCCTTTTGGACTAAAGCAAGGACCGGGAATCTTCCAGAAGGTGATGAGCTCACTCTTCGGGCATCTTTCCAATGTTTACATATACATTGACGACATCATCATCGCAAGCCCATCTTTAGAAGAACATTCAACTACTCTAGAGAAGGTATTTGATATAATAAAGGAGAATAGCATCAAATTAAACCTTTCAAAATGTGAATTTGGAAAGGATAATGTCAAGTTTCTTGGCTATAACATAACAAAGAATACTATAAAAGCAGATCTTCAAAAAAATAACATCCTTAATGTAAGTCCGTGTCCTAGAGATAAGAAGGGACTGAAGAAACTTCTAGGATTTATACAATGGTTTCATCCATTCATAAAACAATTGGGAACCAAATTAGCCCCTTTCTATAACAAGCTGCAAAAGAACGTGAAGTTTGTTTGGAAGCGTGAAGACACCCAAAAGATTAAAGATATTCTGGATAATATAAGGAAAATCAAACTCTTACGATACCTGATCCAAATAAAGATTTCAAATTATATACAGACGCCTCAGGAATAGGCATAGCGGGAACTCTTATACAAGACGAAACATCGTCAGATTTTTTAGTAGGAAGCTTAATCAAACAGAGCTAAATTACAGCATCACAGAAACAGAGATGCTTGCCGTTATTGAAAGTCTAAAAACATTTAAGGACATAATTTGGAACTCATTCATTGAAATACACACTGATAACAAAAATATTACGTTCGAGCCTAAGAAGATTACTAGTCGAGCACAGAAATGGAAGAACACTATAGCTGAATTCAATTACAGTTTAAATCACATCAAAGGAACTTCTAATACTTGTAGCGACTATCTTTCTAGGAACTTTAATATACGAACCATAACCCCTATCACCACCATGGTACGAAGATTACAAGCTAGTCTACATCAGAACATAAACCAAGAATTTGTAAGAACAGGTGAAGTACTAAGTAGAGAAGAGATCATAACGGATCACCTTGGGAAAGTAATTATTCCAGAAGAACACGTAAAGGAATTTTTATTATTCATCCATGACTACCTTGGTCACCCAGGAGCATCCAAATTGACTTCTACACTGAGACCATACTACAGTATTCGGAAACTACATGCTAATACACAGGAAGTTGTAAAGAGCTGTATACCTTGTGCCGTTAACAAACATCCAACAAAACAAAGAGGAGAACTACAAGGACATATCGAAGCTAATGCACCCCTAGAGAATATCTCAATGGATCTCTATGGTCCTTTCTCACTACAGGAATTCGACAGTTTCGGGGATGTTCATCTTCTCACTATAAGCGATTTATTTTCACGGTATTCAAGAATTTTCTTAATACAAAACATAGACACAGCTAATGTCTTGAAAATTTTTGAAGAAGGATGGATTGAACAGTTTCAAACGCCTAACTCCGTGTTAACAGATAACGGACGACAGTTTATAAGCAGAGACTTTAAGCAATTTTGTAGAGACAGGAACATCAGGAAAGTGACAACGAGTCCTTATAAT
>JASNJN010000784.1:0-10010 GCA_030180075.1 Mikrocytos mackini
TTATGAGAGTTATTTGTTATCGACATAACACGCTTTGTATAAGATAAATAACAAAAATAATTTTTTAATACAAAACCCAATTAATCAAAAACAAGAAGGTTTTGACGTGCCAAATTCGATATACAAGCTAACATCTTGTATATAAAGACAATACTCTTCTAAAACAGGTTTATTTTAACACGTAATTTTGGTGCAAAGAGACGTGACGATTATGTTTATAAGAAGAAATCGGAAATACTTTAAAAGTCATACAACATCCATATTTCAATAATGATAACAATCCAATATCATTAAAGAGTTAAAATTTGTCAATATATTTTGTTATATTTGAATAAAAATACCATTAAATTCTAATTGTTTGTAACTTATTAGTTTAGTTATTTAATATACTCATCTTTGCTCTTTGGTAATCCGATTACGTTATTAACAGTACCCTTTGGTCGTCCCTTAGGTTTCTTAGTTTCAATTAGTGTGTTCGCGGGACGGGATGACGGGAAATTTCCGAAAATTGGGAGCTCATTATTTTGAACACCAATACATTATTTTCATGAATTCGAACTTTATTTTATTCGATATCAATTAAATAACAGGAAAAGGGTATTTGCAGGTATTTTCTAATGGATATTTCATAACAAAAAAAATTTTGCTCCCGGGATAATCCCGTGGAAGTCCAAAAAAGTCGGGAAATCGAACACACTAGTTTCAATATCAAAATTTTCCGGTAGTTCTTCATAATGTTCCGATATTGAACTTTTGAATTTCTTTATGTTTGTATCCGGTACTTCTACGTCATTTCGTTGGTCTATACATGATGACAACAGTGTAATATCTTCTGTAGTAATAGTTTTTTTGGGTGTTATGAATGGTTGAATCACGTAAGTAGATTCTTATTATCATGTCCCTTTAACGGTGTGAACAGTGTCTCTAAAACTAAGGTTATAGGAATGGAAGTACATTGTCTCGCTTATGGGAGCTTTTTATGAATATTAAAAACGTCTCTGTGTCTTGGTTGAAGGAGAGAATATAGGTAGAAACCTCTGAAGATTCTTGTACTTCTGAACTATAATTTACTTTCTAATTTTGTCTGTTAGTTCGTCCATTGATTTTTACTCGTTGTTTGTTTTTTGAAAGTTTAAAAAGAAAGAACCCAAATATAGAACCATCAGACTTTGATATACATTGTACAAATTAGAAATTAAATACTAATTCTATAAAAACAACATAGGGATAGTTTCAAGAAATCAAAACACTGGTAAGCCACAAACGCTTATACACCGTTCTACAGCATTAAGTAAAGGTTTAACAATGTAAGCATACCTAGTTGGTAAACTACCTGCTTAAAAGCATGAAATTACTTCTTTAAGCCACAGAGCATATATATTACATTTATTTGGCTATTTGCCATACGAAGTCGAAGATCATTCTGAGATATAGCAGCTAATAGAACCTTTACTTGATTTATCTTTAATTTAACTGGTTTCCAACTCCACCGCAAGCAAAGAAAAGTTCAATTGGACGATTGAACAGTTATTCATTGACTTACAAAATAGATGAAGTAAAGGGCAGATGTTAATTGACGTGAACAGGAACTGAGAACTCCCTGTTACATACAAACGAGGTACCTTCCCATTGGGTATTAACGGCCTCTATAAAAAGACATTGTTAATAGATCTGAAGATTGAATTTAAAATTTAATTTGAATTTGAATAAAGAAGTTGAGATATATAAAATTCAAATGTCAATTAAATAAATAGTTTAAAAATATCTTACAAAAATTAATTGAACTACAAATGGTCAATATAAGTAAAATATCGGATAATATTCTAGAAATAGGCACCGTAATACAGCCTATCCCTATGGATAGGTCCCGGGACTACGTCATTAATATAAATTGAAATACCTTACATCTTGAACTTTAAACCATTCTTTTTGATTGTTAATATGAAATCAATCTACTCTGGTTTATAAAATGTTCCGAAACAATTATTCAGCACAGATTATATTAGAGAAAACTTCAATAAATTAATAGAAAAAACATACCTGGCTTTAGAATTTGAAGCAAAAATGAATTAAGCACAGTGAAGTATTAATTTAGTTAATTAGCGAATGGATTTATTAATAATGAAACCAGAACAAATAATATGAAGTTAAAGATTAGTTATTATAATTATTTATTAGATACCATTTTATATTCTTTAATTCAAACTGTCGATTATCTCTTAAAAGGTTGTTAAGTAGGCTAAAGCTTCGCTCAATGTCTACAGTTGTGCATTGGCACTTTAATAAGAACCTATTAATGATATAATTCAAATCCCCTGGCAATTTAGAGCGGCGAATAACTTCAGAAATCCCATTCTTCTCGAGCCTTTTGTCAATATATGGTTTGATTCCGATGACATCATTGGGAATGTTGATATTCTTTAACACCTTATACCCATTTTCCAAGTCAAATGTCTTTTTTTTCAAACAGATCGATCAAGTCCATTAAACTGCAGTTATAGTTGTATGCCTTTTCGAGTTCCCGTTGGGTTTCTTTCTTGTCCAGTATATTCTTAGCATCACTTAGTAACTTTCCTCCCCCGTCCATCTTGTTAACTAGTCTTTTAATCTCTATAAAGTTCTTTTTGTAATACTTTATGGCCTTAAGCCAGCTTCCCCATCGAGTCACTATAAGTGCAGGAGGCGTACCTATGTTCTTGAAGAGCTTCCGTCTGTATTTGTTTTTTCTTGTAAGTTTCTTTAGAGTAGCTATTAGTGTATCACAATTTTTAAAGTAATTTCTTATCTTCATACAACAATTATGAAGAAGATGTGAAAGACATGTGATATGGAAAAGGTTAAAAAAAAGAATTGATAGCGTTTCATATGCTTTTGACATATAAGAAGCCGCGTCGCTAAGTAATAAAAGAAATTTCTCACGTTTTAAACCGTGTTTTATTACTGTTTCATCTAGTAGATGTATCATGGTTTTAGAATTTACTGGAGAGTCAGACACATGAGTATCTATCAAGTATGTTTGGTTAGGCTTATCCACTCTGCCAATAAGGACATTGGTAACAAAGCTATCACGAACATAAGATTCGTCTATTTCAATGAAATAGTAGAAATCCTGAAGATACTCAATAATGTCCGCAATTTTTAACTCGGCAAGCTCTTTTACCTGTTCTCTTGCGTATGATTCACTTGGAAGTGGTAAATCATATTTAGAAAAGAAGTTCATGAAAGTTGTGTGGCGTAGTTTCTTCAATGGAATATCAGTTTCTAAAAATAACTGGACAAGATCTCTTTTAAAGGTGTTGTCCTTAATGCACTGTGCCGGTGAAGTAGTGTTTGATAAAGAAAATAAATAAATCGAATGTTTATTACTTGTTCTGTGTTTTTCTACGTTGCTTTTTTTCTCGTAGAAAACTTGTTTATCGCAAACTTTACACCACATAAGACCCCGTTTTGGTTTCGAAGAATTCTTCGAGATACTTAGTGGTATATTTAGTTTTAAGTTCTGTAGGAGTGGCTTTTCTCTTTGGCATTTTATGAAATTTAAAATTTTTATACAATATAAGCTTTTTTATCAAATCATACAAAATAAACACGATACTGAGAACATAATAAGAGTTTGTTGAAAATGTAAACATCTTGGGAATACTTGAATAATGATATAAGTAATTTAATTTTTAAGCTTTATGGTCCCCCTACTAATTACACCATTTAGTCAATTGACAGTTTTTGGTGTTTGACAGTTTTTTCAAAAAAAGCTGACTAATGTGTCGTGTTTTTGGCACAAACTGTCAATTTGATTTTGACCCTATTTAGTCAAATTAGTCAATTGACCGACGTAGTCAATTTTTTTAAAAAATTGACTAATTAGTCAGTTTTTTGTCACGTTTTTGAATGATTTTTAAAAAACACTTTAGTCAAACCCTAAAACTGTCAATTGAAAATATGGCGTTTTTTAAAAATTATTCAATTTTGACGAATGACTAAAAACCTCCCATTCATTGACTAAAAAATTGACTAAATTTCGAGGGTCTCGTGACTAATTAGTCAAAAAAAATTGACTATTACCCATCACTGATATTTATAATATAAAACCTTCGACGTTGTTCTTCGTTTTCAAATAGCCCGATAAACAATATTAAACATATTTTAAAAATTAAATTTGTAAAAGATAAACTCAACATCAGGCGCATTCACCAAGCTTTCTTAGGCTCTCTAAGCATACTCCAGCTTTTGTAACATGCTTTTCTTACTCATCATATTCAGATTCCTTCTTCCATCTAATTGGGACCAATTCTACTTTTCACAGACATACTAATACACTAACTTCACTCTGTGTCCAGAACCACATAGTTGTGGGAAGATAGCTTCATTGGCCGTGAGCGTTATAAACAATTTATCTATCTCTCAAATGAACTAACGTTCTGTATTATCGTTGCACTGTTTGGAGAACTACCCATTCAAATAGAGAGTGTCTTCAAATCGTTCTGTTCTTGTACTGGGCACACGGTCGGCGTAGTTGGCTCTGGGCCATTGTGTGACATCTACTGTTCAACCCCTGGCTACATTCTATCTCTACTAAACAGCCCGAACAAATACTTTGCAAACGTAGACTGGGTTATTTTTGACAAAACCAACTTAATGCTTCAAGAAAACTCATTTAGAACACAAATATTCAAAATATCAAAGAGTATTCAAACGTCAGCAAAACAAAGTTCCCGTATAGCCAAGTTCATTTTCTATTAAGCCACTTACTCGAAGCTAATAAAATAATTTCATGATGTAGTTATAAGAGGATACAACAGAGTTTTCGTACATATAGAAGACAAACTCGTTTTAATGAATGAAAAGAACATAGGCAAAAAGTTTGTTATTTACTGCGACGAAGATTCTGAAATGAATAATGGTTTAAAGAACTTTACTCCTTAATGAGTATATCACAGGCAATAGTATTTTGTGTGATCATAGCACAAGCTAAATTACTATTAAATAGATTACTAAAAGATGACTACAAAGTAGGAATTATATGACAAAGGAATGGAGAGTACGAAAGAAACAAATTCTCGAAAGACTTTAGAGTTGGAAATACTTCAATATCGGCGACTACTAACTTACTTGTGAGTAAATTAAATAGACATTACGCAAGTGAACTTTGTAGTTAATTACCAATTGGGTTTGAAAGACAAATATGTGATAAGTTATCGTAAAATATATAGGGTGGGAAAATATTAAATTGAATGTGTTGAAAATCAATGATAAATAAATATAATATTATGCCGTTTTACGCCACTCCAATAAATAAAATTATATGGCCCAATCCCGGTCCCAAATCAAAACGCGGCAGGCCAAAAAACCCCCAAAGCAAAAACCCAGCTGTCGATAGACAAGTGGGTAGTTTCCAGCCTGTCCAATAAAACTGAAACTGAGAATAAAAAAATTGCTCATAAAAAGTCCAAACCGCAAGAGATGGGCCCAGTTTTGAAACCAAAATGGAAAAATCCAAATTGGTTAGGCTTCAGAGTCCCAAAAGCTATTGAAACACAAGAGCAACGGGATCATTTTTGGCACCATTCTTCACAGCCACAAAAAGTGCTCACAGCCACAAAAAATGCCCACAGCCACAAAAAATGCCCACAGCCACAAAAAATGACGACAGCCACAATTTTTTTTTCAAAATCGCAAAAAATCATATTAATCGCCACAAAATTATTTTTAAATTATAAATAAATACGCGAGATATATTATATATAGAAAAAATGTATTATAGACAGGATAGTTTATGATAAAACACAAATTTATTGAAATTCCAAAATAATGTTAATGTTGATCGATGGAACGATAATAACAATATCTTGGTAAAAAATAATTTATTCTAAATACTAAAATTAACTTTCTAGTTATTTTTATTTTTTTTCGAAAATAAATAAAAATTTTAAAATTTTGATTGTGAAACATTTTTGTGGCTGTGAGCATTTTTTGTGGCTGTGGGCACTCGTGCCATCATTTTTTTAAAATTTTATATTTCAAAGAAAATCTGAGAATGACAATCAAGCCACTACATGACAAGCAAACAACAAAGGGCAACCCTAAAGGGAAGAAACCCCAGAAGGGAAGCGGAGATGCTCCAAAAAAGAGCTACTACTCCGAGTTTGACCCGAAGAAGAGCGCGATGCTGGCGCATAACTACCACCCCAAACAAAAGGGAGAACCCGAAGTTGAGGTTGAGGACAACAGTGTCCTTGCGAAGATGGAAGGAGTACAGCCTATACAAGGTATGGAAACTCTCAACACCAGCGTAGGATACACTGTGACCGAATACCTGAAACATGTAGGCAAAACCCAGGTCTATATAAAAGACCACGCCGCGGAACTAGAGAGGAAATACTTCGAAAAGTACGCGATAGACGATGGTGTAGTCAGAGGTGAGTGCCTGAACAAAAAAGGGCTAAACTCGATGCAAATCCTCTGTGCAGCAAGTCTATACAACTCCAAGCTTCAAGACCTTGACAGAACGCATGACTTTGAAAGCTTGGAGATCTCAGCACCTAAGGTGAAACCAGCAGAGATAATCCCAGCTGAACCTAAGGTAGTGATACCAGCGAACAAAAGCCGCAACAAATACGGCAGGTACACAGGAATGTCTGAAGACATGGTTGTGATGCTGAAGTATATGATGGAGCATGAACTGGTTTATTACTCAACACGAGAAATGCCATTGAAAGCTGCGGTCGCAAAGCTTCAGGAGGCTTCAGCAACGGTAGTCGATACAGTACTATCCGCTAAAGAAGCCAGCCAGCTACTGTTCAGGCTTGAATGGCCTGTCAACAGAGCATCCTCCCCTAAATGGGAACAGGATCTAGTGGCCATGGGATTCCCCCCAATCCTGATCAAGCTAGTGTATCACTCCAGACTTCACGGTGTGGATGCTGACACAACCATAATAAAGTGGTACAAGTGTCACATGCATGCCCCCGACTCACCGCTTAGAGCAGGAAGCTTTAAAGAGCCACTGCACTGGTGGCTGAACCAAGGGAAAGAAGTCAGAGAAGAAATAGAGAAGATAAAGGAAGAAATCCCTATAGAGCTTCAATATGACTTCAAGGATGCATATTGGTGTTAGGTTATTGCAAAAGGGGGAAGTTTCAAGGAGATTATAAGCCAAGACAGGCCAGAGACTCCTAAACCAGTACCCAAAACGATAGTGAAGAAGCCTCGACCCAACAGGAGGAAATCTAAGGGGAGAAAAGGCAATAAAGCCGTTAGTCCTGGTAGTGTAGCCGAAAAGTCGGAAACTAAAGGCCCTGGAGCCAAAAAAGTATTTTCTTTCAAAGGTAAAAGTAGAACCGAAAAAGGAAAAGCCCACAAAAAGGGAATTAAACGAAAAGACCATCGAAAACGTGGTCGAGAAAGTCCTAGCCAAACAACTAGACAAATACTTTCGAGAAAAGAAGTAAGTCAGTTGAAGGAGGGCAGAGCAACGGGGTATGGGAAGAGAAGACGGTTGAAGAGCTCGGAGAAAAAGAGTGCCAACCAGGAAGGGAAGTTAAATAAATATTATAATAAAGATAATAAAACTACCCTTACTCTTGTCAGAACGTCACGAACGGTTTGTATGTTGAAAGAGCAACCACCGGGTCAACAACCCATAGGATGCTTGATAAAAACTACAAACCAGCCGCCGCAATAAACGCAGAGGCCAGGCCAGGTGTAAATGGTGTACACTTGATGGAGAGGAACTCCAAAAAGAGAACCCGGTCAAGAAAACAACAAAAACACAAAACTGAGCCCCATACTATCCCCAAGTCGAACGACTGCAGTAGGAATAGAAAGGGAACAGTGGCCGTTGCTAATAAACAGGGAAAAGTCCCAAGATTAGCAAATTACACACCAAAGACCAACAACACTGTCCATGAAGCAAAGAAAAGAACCGGACCCTTCTTCTACAGAAAGAACACACCTTCTATACAACATGGGGAGAACAAACTCCCCAGAAAGATGAAGAAAACTAAAACAAAAGTAGAAAAGAAGTTTGAAAACAAAGAGGGGCCAGAATGCAGGCAAAACGCAAGCATTGAACTGGCTGACAATCTATTCTCTGGTAGAACACCGAGAAACAAAGATTCTGAAAAGAGCCAGGCTATCAAAACGATAGACAATGTCTCTCCGCACGTGCAAGATACGCTAACCTTGTCACCTCGCAGCCTGATTAAAAAGAAGGCCATTAGAGAGCAAAAACGCTCGCTAGCTGAGGATATCTGGCAGAAAGCTATGGAAGTCGTAAACAGCGACAACCATGACCTTTTGACAGAGTTATAGACAAGGCGCGTGCGCGTATTGATCCTAACTTAAGGGATGCAGTTACAAAGCTGCTGAACGAAAAGGAGGGAGATATATCTCTTGCCATGCTCAATGCCGTACTCTACGTTCTATATCGAGAGTCAGGGGGCAGCGGAATGAAGCAAAAGGATAGGTGAACGAGAAAAAGTTCTAGTCCGTAAGCTAAATCTGCTCATAGCTTTAAGGGGTTACAAKGTCGCCACCGACAAAACTCGGGATCTAAAAAACGACTCAAAGTGTCAACCCCTGCTCAGATAAGTTCTGAAATCGATAGGATTAGAGACTTATTGCGCAAAGGAAATAAAATCCTGCGAAAAAAACGTTTCAAAAAGTTAATTAAACAAATTAACGACGAAGCGGAGTTCTCTTAAATATAAAATATATAAACGGAAACCAAGTAACCTTGAGTATGTAGAAATAGAACAACCTCAAGCACATGCTTCCTTTTGGAAAAACATTTGGGAAGTGCCACAAAACGTGGACACAAGCAAGCTTGAGGAACGTAACGAAGAAAACAGGAAAAAAGTGATATAATTTTTATTATTACAATGGTATATAATTAAGCTTAATTGTTTTTGGTCTGCTTATAAGGCATTTTCCAGGGATTTTTTGAACCCTTAACGATTATTGTGTGTTTTACAATTATTTGGAATGTTTTTGTTAATATCCATATTATTGGTTTGAATCCGACATATAGTTAGAATAAATGTATATAGTTGTGTTAAACTTCAAAATATATCTAATAAACATAGTGGTTTTTATGTTTCAAAATCGGTGTTCGATAAGGGATGTTTAAATTTATCCAAAACTAACACACCGAACCGGTTATATAACCAGACATGCTTTGTGATTAAATACACCTACTTTTAGGCAGAATTAAGACTTGTATCTCTGTTTTCAAAATTTAAAATTTAAACTTTAAAATCCTTTTATGGATTGGATCGACTACATACTTCTTCACATGAAAATGCTCCACACATCTACTAACTACACCGTGTTGCAGATATGTTTGAATTTTTATAACGGGCCACGATTTCGAACAGTTCATACCAAACAATAGGTCTCGAATGTGCATATTATAAGAGTTAAATCAACTCCCAGATCACAAGACACAAGTGGAAGACAACACTTCACTTCGGAAACAACTGGGTTCGAGTCCCAGATAAACCCAGAAAATTTAAATTTTCGAAAAATCCCATAGGGTCATGCATATCAGTAAACCCCACGGCCCCACCGTACAGGGGTCAGGGTCGATGCTGAGCGAAAGGCCTTAAACGGCTAGCATGTTGAGAACACAGTCTCTTCTCGTGTCCTGTATGATGGATGCTTCTATGAGAGCTAGAACCTCATCAGGGTCTCACACGATAGCCACCCCACCAAAGCTAAACCGCTAAGGTCATGAGCCTTAATATACAAGGGGTGAGCGGAAGGTATACAGATGATAACGACGTCCAAAGTATTACGATACAACWTGGGCTKATASAACTTTTTAAACTGTCAAATTTGATGATTGCACTCAAGCAAACTCTCATTATTTTTGAAACAAGGTTTATTTTCGAAACAGTGTTATTCCTGAAACTAGAATAGAATGCCGTAAAACTTGATGGGCTACACAAGCCCAGGAAAAGTTTTTTAGTGGCAATACTTCTTCCAATTAACATTTTAAGACCGTTTGCCTG
>JASNJN010000786.1:0-19769 GCA_030180075.1 Mikrocytos mackini
GGTAGTTTTCAAAAAATGTTGGACCATAAAAACTCATAATTTTATCGGAAATTTTTTTGAAATTTATCTACCTAACGTATTTTCGAGAGATCTACAAACAGATACTTTCCAAATATTGCATAGAATTTTCAATCAATTTAATATCAATTTTTTAAAAATTTGGGTTAAAATTCACCTTTTTTGGGTCGTCCATATATCAAGTATTTTTTCGAATTTTTATCTCAAAATTGTTTTATCGTTAAGATTTTACCCGTTAAAAGCTGTAAAAAAAATTTCAGAAAAAATTTTGTATCAAAATCTTATATTTTATGATAAACTTTTTGGGCCAAAATCAAAATTTTCGGTACAATAAATTCGAAAATATTTTTTGTTCAAATTTACATTTAAGTACAATAAATACCAAATAAACATGCCACTTGGGTAATAAAATGATTTTTAATGAATTTTTTGATATTTCGAAAAAAATATTTTCGAATTTTTTTAATAAGAAATTTTGATTTTGACCCAAAAATTCGATCACAAAAATATAAGATTTTTATTAAAATTTTTTCTGAAATTTTTTTACAGCTTTTAACGGGCGAAATCTTAACGATAAAACAATTTTGAGATAAAAATTCGAAAAAATACTTGACATATGGATGAACCAAAAAAGGTGAATTTTAACCCAAATTTCAAGAATTTTGAAATTAAATTGATTGAAAATTCTATGAAATATTTTGAAAGTATCTGTTTGTAGGTCTCTCGAAAATACGTTAGGTAGATAAATTTCAAAAAAAAAATTCCGATAAAATTATGGGTTTTTATGGTACGACATTTTTTGAAAACTACCCGATGTACCCTTTGGAAAAATCCAAAAATACAAAAAATTTTTTTATTAGGAAATTTGTATTTGAAAATTTTCTCACGGATAAAAATTCATTCTTTGCCGTAAATTCAAACTTTTGTGAAAAAAGCACAAAATTTATGGCCAAATCAGAACGATCCAACAAATTTAGGGGAAACAAACAAATTTGGAGCAAAGTGAACATCAACCATAAAAAATTAACTTTATATTTTTAATTTGCAAAACTTGTGGAAGAATCATAAATTTGTGGATAAAACAGAATTTTTATTTAAAAAAAAATTTTGGCTCGAATTAGAGGTTTATTTTGCTAAAAATAGTAAAAGGTATGTTTTATTCATTCGAATAACCCATTAAATGATTCATTTTACATATTAATTTGTGGAAAATACAGAATTCTGTGAAAATATCAAAAACTTGTGGAAGAATCATAAACTTGTGGACAAAGTACGAAATTTGTGGACAAATCAAAGTAAACCAAGACGATCCTTCTTTATTCCATTTGTAGTCTTCTGTATCTACCATACAAATTTTAAATTTTATAAAACGGGTTTTCAAAGACATGTGGCTCTATTGTATTATAAAACGTGTTATACGCCTGTATTGTTTTAAATTATACCACATAACCTAATCCCAGTATAGATGTCTGAACAATGTGTAAATATATATAAACTTCACATTTTCAAGAAAATGAACAGCATGCTGTCTTATTCTGAAGGCCATGGCTATCCATTCAAATGATACAAAACATATATCAAACACAAGGTGTTAAACACAGATTTATATACTAATTGACTAGTTACACTTTATGGACACGCTGTGGTGATATGAGGCTTGTTAAACACCTCAAAATACGATTTAGACTGACAATACTACTAGACAATACTACTTTCATCTTATTATGGATTTACCCTTTGTTAGGAAGTCTGAAATCTCCAAACATGGTTTGGAGGCTATAAATCCCACTTGTTTGTTATATACAGGGTTGGTTTTAGTCCGCGGATAAAACGTTTTGTCCGGGACACGGTTTTAACCTGGTTAAAACCGGATTAAACTGGTTTAAACCGTTTGAAAAATCACAAAACTTTATTTTCAAAAATATTCGAAATTTTCCAATTTTCATATTCAATCAAACAATAGAGTGTAATGCCAGGAAATAAAAAACAAAATGTTTATTGAATCATAAAAAAGCATCAAAATCTAAACCACAAAATGTAAAATCAAAATTTAACAAAAACCCGATAAATTTGCACCAAAAATATTCTAGAAATTTTCCCTACCAAATAAGGGRTTTTATCCGGACAAAACGTCCTRAACGTTTTGACCGGGACGGTTTTTACCGGTTTTAACCATTCGGATTAAACCGGGCGGTTTAATCCGACCAACCCCGTCCATTTCTTTAAATTTAACGCAAATGCTGTGTTCTAGTTCGCATATATGTTGTAAATTTTCTTGGGTTTGTTCTAACATCAATTTATCAACCACTTTAAGAAAATTCGCTTTCATATTATTGATTGTTTGTATATACGTATTATTGTCAAGATCAGAATTTCTTTCCTTTTTGTGGCACATGTTGTTTGGTAATGTTGTTTTATTGTTAATGCATTCGTGATGAATGTCTTTCATTTGTGGGTATACATTTTCTCCCTTTTCTTTATTGTTTGTTATTGCCGAATTGTTTAACTCTACCGGTGTTCCTTCACATTTATGTAAATCAAATTCAATTAACCCATTGCATACCACGAAGTGTATATGCTTGCAGACCTGTTTCTTTTGGAAATTTACTTTACAAGTGCATCGGAAGCAGTTGTAACAAATTCCACACGAACTGCATATTATGGGCATTTCTTCCTGCTTACATTCCTGCACATAGATAACTTGTGCTACAATTAAATCAACGACATGTGTTTGAACTTCAATGGTATAAAAATCAGGACTAATTTCTAGGGCTTTTTTGTGATTCATTTGCGAACAACTCTTCCTATAGCTATTGGTTTCGTGGTGATCTAGGTTCTCTGTTTTAAAAATGAGTGCTTGGGTGTGTTTTGTATACTCCAAAAGTTTAATAACCAAGGTATCTAAGCGCGAATTGGTTTTTCTATCCAAATAATTTTGCTTGAATGCCCCATGGAAAGACTCCACAAAGCACGTGGTATTCACCTTGCAAGTTTTCCTTTTATGAATGGCCCAGTTATCTACTTTCTTCAAGTAGTTTGATACAAAATATGTATGAAAATTCGCGTTTTTCTTTTTCAACAAAGCCATATGTTCTAAGAGTCGTTCTTTAAATCTTTCCTCATCATTTACAAGCTTTAATCTAATATAACTCATTTTAATCTCGTGTTGTATTTGTTTGTTTTTCACTTTGTTTTTCAAATTTTTATTCAAAGCTTTGGTAAAGTGATAACTACACCATATCCAAAGTGGGATTTTGGTATATACTTCTATCCAGCCAGAATAGAACCCAGGGAACAAATCTGTAACAAGAAAATCACAGTCTATTTCAACTCCAGATAAGGTTTTATAATCCAACAACAATCTTTTCATTACATCACCTCTATCGGAACTTGACACACAATAAAGAATGGGAATGGCCTTGAAATGGTTGTCTATGACAAATAGGGTTGTTAGTAGGAAGTTGTAACGATTCGTACAATGAGTAGAATCTATGAGCACCTGCTTTTTTGAATACTTCTTTAAACACTGTAGCTGGTATGAGTTATAGAACCCCAGGAGGAAATCGCTGGGTTTAAGTAGATTACGTTCACACGCGGTCCCTTGTAATTTTAAGGAACAAACTTGAATGCTGTTGTTGTTTTGTAGAAATAATAAAAGATTCAGTAGGTTGTGTTGATCGTCATTGAATTGATTTGCCATGGAAGATTTAGTATATTTGAGATACCGTAAATACGCCATCGTCAAATAATCGTGCTCTTTAATTTCATTGCTATTAAATTTGGATAGATAAATATGGTAAATTTTTCGTAAGGGAATCTGTAAATTTATTTGCTTTATTAGTTCTAATTTAAATTCTGAAGTGAATTTTAGAAAACCAAAGTTAATTGTATGGTTATGAGTTGTATTATATTCGATACTAATTTTGTTATTTTTATAAGTATAAATAGTAAAAAAGGCCTGGCATTTTAAAATTTCTATTTTATTTATTTGTTCTTTATCCGAGGCTACTATTTACGTAAAGTTGTCTTCTTTTTCTTTGTTAATTGTACTTTCATGTTTAGAATTGGTATCGATGTTTCGTCTATTCTTTATTACTTCTTCTTTGCATTTATAATACTCTATGTTTTTATAATGCTTTGTGCTTTTTGAACCTGTTATTTTGGTAAAGCGTATGGGTTCGTAGTTGATGTATGAATAAAGCCAGGAATAAGCGGCTTGTTGGTTCTGGAAAAAAATTTGATACCCAAGAATATCACTCTTTTCTTTGATTTTGTAAGTAATTTCTATATTTCGACACGGGGGTTTTACTGTTTTACCAGGTTCTATGATCGAGTCTAATTTGGGTTTCTTTTTGTCAAGAGTCTTTGCATTAAGTTGTAATTCTCCTGTAGCGATATCATTTGGAATAATATTTTGTCCGGGTTTAATATCTTCACAAGATAATAACGGAGAATCTACAATCCCAGCTCTTTGTAGAACGGAGAGAAAAGGTGCTGAGCTTTCCAAATCATAAGTAAGGAGTTTGTTAGTATCTTGTGTTAATTGGGATTTATCTGAGTGATTATCTTTGTCTCTGTGTAAAATTAGTTGTGATAGCTCTCTCGGGTTTGTTTCTGTGTTCTGGGGTATCATGTAAAGGGAAATGAAATGGTATTGTGGCGTTACAGAGGATTTATGTGAACGTATTGTTGGTTGGTAAAAATTAAAATTTTAAAATATAATAAAACATCAAAATGAACAACACAAACATTGTATTTACTAATCCTTTCCTCAATCTATAAAATAGACACATAAAAGAAAGCAAACTAAAATTTAAAGTTTGAAAAGTGCTTAGAAAATGAAAATAATTCCTACAAAATACTAAAAGTAGTTTGATATGTAGTAGTTTGTCCTGGTCGTTTGAAATATCGTTCTTTTAAAATAAATCGTCCTTGTCTTTCTTATATTGTCGTTAACAGATGAGCCAAGCCTTTGTTTATATAGAAGTTCTTAGCCCTTACAGTTACTTTTTAAGTTTTGAAATATTTAAAATTTTGAAAATACAAATCTAAACCCAGTATTAGCACACGGGATGGTTCATTTAATGGCAAAACATTGTTATATGTATTTTACAAACACATTTCTTCAGTTTCATATTATTTTAAACATTACTTTCGAAATGCCAATTTTAAAACATAAACCACATAACATCTTGACATAGAAGTAGATTCACAGCCTCAAAATATATGAAAACACATGTTAACACACAATAAAATCATTTATTATATTAAACCGAATCCCACCAATCCGTATTAAACGATTATAAGGATATTAATTTTTTAAAATGTCCTTTGTATGATAAAATGGCTTATTTACCGATAATACCGGTTTCTTATAACAATAACCGATACCGGTATATTATTCTGAAGTCGATAATTGGAAACTCTATTCCCATTCTATTGAAATTGGTAATAAACAGTTATCATCAACGGTAGTCCACTGTTTGGTTTCATGACATAACAATTCTTTGGTCGACTGTTTATCTTGCGAAATTGGATCATTGTGGGATCTCGAAGCATTGTATATCTCCATTGATTCTCAAACCTTATGTTCGTCAGTAGCGCATTTGACATTGTTAAAGCTAAGTGGCAGATATTGTTTTAAACTGTCTGGTTGGAAGAACTATAAAACTGCGAGCTCTTCCTTCAAATTTTCATTTTCTTTAGCTAGGTTTTTCTTTTCGACTTTACTATTGAAATTTGTACTAAAGTTCTCTTTTTCATCTTCCTCGAATATAACTTCTATTTCTGTTTCATCTTCCTTCTCTTGTTTGTTTAGAGGTGATAATTTATGATTGTAAGCAGAAATGCATTTTAATATTTCTGAGGACGCTCGCTTTTTATATTTGGCATGTATTTTGTCCTTTTTGTTATAGTCCGTTTGTTTACGTTCGAAATGGGCTGTTGTCTGAGGGAAATTAACAGAATTCCCGAAAAGAAGCTCTTTATGCAGACAAATGTTTTCTTGTTCATTAATCAACTCCTTTTCATAGTTTTCAAAATCTACTTTCTTCATTAATTTATTTGTGTCTATAGTGTCCTTCTTTTGCGTGTCCTTGTGTTGAGTGTCCCTGTGTTGACTGTCTTTATAGCTTAACTGGTCAGAACTGTCTTCCGAAACCTCTTGGACGGGACATGAAAGTTGGTAATGTTTGTTTAAACCCCTTTTAGTCTTGTAATTATCCCCACAGATCAGACAGTTGGGCATTTATTTTCTTTAAATTTTTAAGTTTTAAAAATAAACAACAAAAACAATAAACACCATAAATTGATTCGAAAAGGTCGAAGCAATAACTTAAATCAAATAATAAGATATATTAAAGTTCTTTCAGCAAATTTTGAGCCTTTTAAAAAATCGATAATATTTGGTTCAGTACCTTTCCGAAATCAAAAGAGGCCTCGGAGTTCATTCGTTCCAAGAATCTTCCATTTGTACATGAAAAGTAAAAAATGAACAAGGATTGCTAAAAAATCCCTATATTAGCGAAAATATCATCAAATCCTAATAATCACACAAAATGGAATATTACCCCACAAAAAAGTAAAAATCGCATGAAATATGACAAGAAAATTTATACATTCTAACGCAATGTTATGGCCAAAAAACTCATTTTAAAAATTTGCATGGAATTATTTTGTTTTTTTACAACTTTTTTCATTTTCAAAATTTTTTCACCAATTCATGGGACCTTTTACCATTTCAATACCAAAATTTCGAAATATCCATGTAATTTTTACCATTTACATGGGAATTTGATGACAATTTTAAACCTATAATTAATTATTATTAATTAAGGCACTGTCGCCTGTCCGCTTTAGCCCTTCCTTGTGAAACCAATGGATTCCATTCCAACATGGTGGTTCGCTTTGGATCTCCCTAGCCTACTTCTGGTTTCCCCAGGGCGTTTTTCAGGCCCTATGATAACCCCGTCAAAATCACTTACTTTCTCCTATTCTTCCCCCTGGGGTTTTCAGCGTGTAATGAATGGCCAGGTTACTGGGGTATTATTTACCAGGTCGCTGTGGTATCTAATGATACCACTCCATTCATTTACCAAGAGTAAAATAAATCGGAGACCTTGTTTTGGTCTATGCGTTGAGCCCGCAGGGTACGCAAAGTTTCACCACCTTCTCGTTGAGAACTGGTATTCATGGTTCGCCTCCCCTTTGGGCGGTTTACCGGGCCTGTGGCCAGGGAATCATGAATTGAATCCGGGGCCGTCTTTTTATTTTGGGCCTTGCGGCCCCGCGTTAAAGCATTAATGACGGGACAGACCAACTTGGTTCCCCATCTGGCTTTATTGTCTCCCTAATAGGGGACCAGACAGGTGTTGGGTTATAGGTCGTTTTGAAGGCCGGGAGGAATATGGAGCACTTGTCGCGCTAGTTGTTGCGACCTCGGACTCTTCACCTCCATCCTGGGCTCGTGTTGCACTCTGCAGCGATACCCAGGGAAAATTTTCGGATTTGAATAAATTATAGTGAAAAAATCATTTCTCGTTTCCCGGGAAATTGGAAACTCTATTAAAGAGGTAATAGATAAAGATATTAAGTGACCTTCTGAATATTATTTTGCCATTAGGAAAAGTACAGTCAAACCTCGATAAAATTTATAAAGCTCCGTTTTTTCGAGTGTTCTGTAAGAATTACAAGTAGTTTTGAATTTTGTCACGATAAAGCCAGAATTTTGGTAATTAGTAAATGAATATTTTATGTGTTTTAACTGTAAAATAGGTAATAACAACAGATTTTAACAATATGATAGATCTTTATTTCATAATGTTATTAGGGGCGAAAAGTTCATTTTTGACTGGCTATAATTCACAGGTTTTATTCAAAGTTGCCCAAATATTTGTTTTGATTTTGTTTAAGGCTATATTATATGGTTTACTCTGATTCTTCTCCAAATTTCGTACTTTTCCCCCAAGATTTGGTGTTTCCACGAATTTATGCTTTTTCCGACAGATTGGCATCTAAAACAAAACAGTTTGTGGGGGTTGTATAATGTTTAAAACAAACTTTTAATAATTTTAGCAAAATAAACTCCTTTCGGACTTTCAAAAACATTGCCGCAAAAGTCTGATTCTTCTCCAAATTTCGTACTTGTTCCCCAATTTTTTGCGATGCCTCAAATTTTGACAGAAACCCCATTTTTGAATCAACGATTTATATACCATGTTAATGCTCATGTAGTTAATCTAAAATTTAATATTTTGTTTATCATAAGCTGAGAATTCTTGAAAATTATAATTTTTAAAAGTCATATGCTACCATACCACTTAAAACATACGATTTTAAAACCCAATTTACGCAAATTTTAGATTAATTAAACGAGTACGTAAAAAATTTTAAAAATTAAAAATTTTCCCTGGGTATCGCTGCAGAGTGCAACACGAGCCCAGGATGGAGGTGAAGAGTCCGAGGTCGCAACAACTAGCGCGACAAGTGCTCCATATTCCTCCCGGCCTTCAAAACGACCTATAACCCAACACCTGTCTGGTCCCCTATTAGGGAGACAATAAAGCCAGATGGGGAACCAAGTTGGTCTGTCCGGTAATTAACGCTTTAACGTGAGGCCGCAAGGTCCACAATAAGAAGACGGGTCCGGAATCAATTCATGATTCCCTGGCCACTGGCCCGGTAAACCACCCAAAGGGAAGGTGAACCATGAATACCAGTTCTCAACGAGAAGATGGTGAAACTTTGCGTACCCTGCGGGCTCAACGCATAGACCAAAACAAGGTCTCTGATTTATATCGCCATGGGCGAAGAAACGGAATGGTATCGTTAGATACCACAGCGACCTGGTGATACCCCAGTAACCTGGTCACCCACATATATGCTGAAACCCCAATGAGGAGTAGTAAGCTAAATAAGTGGTTTTGACTGGGTTATCATAGGGTCTGGAAAACGCCCTGGGGAAACCAGGATGAGGCTTGGGATAAACAAAGTGAACCACCAAGTTGGAACGGAATCCATTGGTTCCACAAGGAAGGGCTGAAGTGGCCAGGCGATAGTGCCTTAATTAATAATAATCAATTATAGGTTTAAAATTGTCACAACATTGTATATAAGAAATAGTGGGATAACTGAGAGAAGATAAATTTTGGGCCAGCCCATACTTGGGCTGGACCTGGGCTGGCCCAAATGTTGGTCTAGCCCAAAATTTATCCATTATATGCACAAGGAAATTTAAATATTTAACAATTACATCATTGCAGACAATATTAAAATAAATATTAATTCATAACACCTCGAAATAATGATATTTAGAACAATAAAACATTTTGTTCTTATAAAATTAAATGAACAGCCCAAATCTGGTCTAGCCCACCTTCCAGCCCAAAAGTGGGCTAGCCCAAATTTTATCCGCTCTCGGGATAACCTGGCGAAACCGAAAAGTTGAACAGCACTGAGCATTCATATATCATACTACCGATATTAAAACAAACACCCGGAATACAGAATCCTAGTTATGTCGTAAACTACCTACTTAACAACCAATAAATCATTCCTTAAAGTCAAAGCACACAATACGTTACATGTATTAGTTATTTAAGACAACAAGAAGCCATAAAATCGATCTAAAATTATTAACCGAATAAAACTTTTACTTGCTATATCTTCCTATATCTGGGTTTCAGCTTAGCCCCGAAACCAAAACTCAATTTGACTTTTATGGCGATTGTTTACTAGGCTGTGGAAATATTTTTTTCATTAAATATAATATTTATTTAATGATGATTTCACCGGACCCCTCACAGTGAATCATACTCTCCCACTCTTCGCAGTCGCTAGACTTTCTTTCATTTCATTTCACTTATCTGTTACCCACAGTGGCAGGTGATCGCCATTCTCCTGTTCCTCGTACATCCCTGAAGAAGTTCGTGTGTAGGCCCTGAGCATTCAACTACCTTATGTAGCCCAAGTAAGGGAGGCCTCTATTCTCCCACGGAGGTGTGGGGCTTCTTGACACGAACCACCGGTAAATATTTAAAGAGCCTTTGAGTGTAACGTTCAACATCTTGGTTACAAGCAGTCCTCTTCTATAAGAGGTGTGCATATCCTTCTTCCCCATGATCCGTCTCCTGAATTTGTGGAGCTTCAGTATGGCTATGGGAATAGATGAAGTAAATATATAGGTTAATATGAATTGGAATATCTGGCATCTTTACTTTAAGCCATTTTAAGCGATTATTAGTATGGAATAAAGCTTTACTCGTTTATTAAATCTTCTGGGACTATTATTTAACAATGATTAGACGAAAGGAACTTCAATTATTTAATAGAAAGAACATATATAGCAATGGAATTAATATTGAAAACGAATTTAATTGTAAAGATATGTTAATTTAGTACACAACAAATAGCTTTATATTTATAAAAATTAAATCAAAAGAACAAACAATATTAAGTTAAATGATTAGCTATTATAATTATTTATTAGATACCATTTTATATTCTTTAAGTCAAACTGTCGATTATCTCTTAAAAGGTTGTTAAGTAGGCTAAAGCTTCGTTTAATGACAACAGTTGTGCATTGGCACTTTAATAAGAACCTATTAATGATATGATTCAAGTCTTCTGGTAATTTAGAGCGGCGAATAACTTCAGAAATCCCATTCTTCTCGAGAGCGGATAAATTTTGGGCTGGAAGGTGGGCTAGACCAGATTTGGGCTGTTCATTTAATTTTATAAGAACAAAATGTTTTATTGTTCTAAATATCATTATTTCGAGGTGTTATGAATTAATATTTATTTTAATATTGTCTGCAATGATGTAATTGTTAAATATTTAAATTTCCTTGTGCATATAATGGATAAATTTTGGGCTAGACCAACATTTGGGCCAGCCCAGGTCCAGCCCAAGTATGGGCTGGCCCAAAATTTATCTTCTCTCAGTTATCCCACTATTTCTTATATACAATGTTGTGACAATTTTAAACCTATAATTGATTATTATTAATTAAGGCACTATCGCCTGGCCACTTCAGCCCTTCCTTGTGGAACCAATGGATTCCGTTCCAACTTGGTGGTTCACTTTGTTTATCCCAAGCCTCATCCTGGTTTCCCCAGGGCGTTTTCCAGACCCTATGATAACCCAGTCAAAACCACTTATTTAGCTTACTACTCCTCATTGGGGTTTCAGCGTATATGTGGGTGACCAGGTTACTGGGGTATCACCAGGTCGCTGTGGTATCTAACGATGCCATTCCGTTTCTTCGCCCATGGCGATATAAATCGGAGACCTTGTTTTGGTCTATGCGTTGAGCCCGCAGGGTACGCAAAGTTTCACCACCTTCTCGTTGAGAACTGGCATTCATGGTTCACCTTCCCTTTGGGTGGTTTACCGGGCCAGTGGCCAGGGAATCATGAGTTGATTCCGGGCCCGTCTTTTTATTGTGGGCCTCGCGCCGCCGCGTTAGAGCGTTAATGACGGGACAGACCAACTTGGTTGGCTACAATTGAATTTGCCTCAAAAAGTGTGTAATTGCCTCAAAAATGTGTATATGCCTCAAAATCTTGTGTGTGCCTCATACGAGTTAAAGATACCACCAACATCTTTAAAATTTTATTTCTTTTATATATTATCTATATCTATCCTACAACTAGCCATACACACTTTCAAAGTAATATAAAATAAATTTATGTGTTGTGTAATAAAGATTTTCTGAAATTCAATTTTTACATGTAACGAAGAATAAATATCAAAATTGGAGTTTTCATAGACAAGTTTCTCAAACAAATATCGCTCAGATTGCTGAATAAAATGTTGGAAACAAATTAGAAGTCCTATTTCACCATTTTGAAAAAATCGGTTCTTCACCCAAAAATAATGAGGTTTTATAGATTAACCGGACTTATAGAACAAGTAAATATTTGAAGACATACCGATTTAAACTTTACTGCATTCCAACAAGTACTATTTTCATAATTTTAACCCTTGTAGTCCATTAAAAAATTTTTTATTTTGAGGCCACAGCACAAATGAGGCACACACAAGATTTTGAGGCAGAACTTCTAAAATGAGGCAAATACAAGATTTTGAGGCAATTACACACTTTTTGAGGCAACTACATTTGTAACCAACTTGGTTCCCCATCTGGCTTTATTGTCTCCCTAATAGGAGACCAGACAGGGGTTGGGTTATAGGCCGTTTTGAAGGCCTGAAGGAATGTGGAGCCCTTGCCGTGCACGTTGTTGCAACCTTATGCTCTTCACCTCCATCCCGGGCTCGTGTTGCACTCTGCGGCGATACCCAGGGAAATTTTTAAAATTTTAAAAATTTTTTATCCTGTGCCAGTTATAAAGAAACAATATCCGGTACCCATTTCTAAGATTCCAGAAACTAAACTGGAATTAGATAGACTCACAGACTTGGGAGTTATTAGACCCAGCAGCGCTAGCTACTGTTCCGCTGCTTTCCCGATTTACAAAAAGAACGGTAAGGTCCGTTTAGTGATCGATTATCGTGATCTAAACAAGAAGACTGAACTACAAAACTTTCCACTTCCAAGAATACAGGACTATATGGCACAACTTACAGACAGTTGTTTCTTTTCTCAAATCGACCTCAACATGGGCTATTATCAAATACCCATGGCCGAGGAATGCATTAATCTTTCTTCTTTTGCCAGACTTAACAAACAGTATGAGTTCGTAAGAATGCCTTTTGGGCTCTGCAACGCACCCAGCACTTTTAAGAAAACATGCTAAAGATGTTTGAAGATTGTGATTATGTCAAGGTGTACCTCGATGACATCTTAATTCATTCCCCAACTGAACAACTTCATTACGAACACGTTTATACAGTTATACAAAGACTTCATGAATCAGGAATTTCAGTTAATTGGGATAAAACTAACATCTTACAGAAGGAAGTACTTTATTTATGACATTTGATCAACGAAAACGGAATCCGAGCGGACATCTCTCGTGTAAAGGGTTTACAGTTTCCTAGGCCAAGTACTAAGAAAGGAATTATGAAGATAGTCGGAACAATTCAATGGTTCCGTCCTTTCATCAAAGATGCTTCTAAAAAACTCTCTTTGCAACTATAAAGCTACAAAGCGCTAAAAATTAAGTAATTTGGACCGATGCTGACGACGACAAGCTGAATCTATTATTAGAAGAAATAAAAGAACATACTCTACTTTCATATCCACAATGGTCAAACTTTTCACTATCGAAACGGATGCCTCCGATAGTACCGTTGGAGCAGTTCTTTATCAGGAAGACAGACTTCTTGGTTTCTTTTCATATACATTAAAAGCATCAGAGAAAAACTATACCATTCCTGAAAAGGAATTCTTCGCTATCTACAAAGCCCTTTAACACTTTAAAACTATTCTGTTTGGAGCTATAGTACAAGTAAAATGTAACAGTAAGAACGCTATAAGTGCGAATACAAAGAACAAAATGATCGAAAGATGGAAAATCCTCTTACAGGAACAAAGTTTACAATACGAACACATAGCAGGAAAGGATAATGTCATAGCTGACCATTTTTCACGACTTAATGCTATCTCTTCTCATAAACATGAATTCCAACTCTTTTTCGGTCATATTAAGCAATGGCAAACTGATTACTATGTACAAGGATTATGTGATATCAGCACAACTATTGAAGACGGATACATTGTCAATGACGACGATAAACAACTAATAATCATTCCAAGACAAGTCTCAGAAGAATTCGTCAATGATGTACACCTTCTTTAAATCGCCCAGGAAAGACAGTACTGGCTACGACCATCAAGGACGTTTATATGGTTGACAAATTAATAAAGAATGTAACAAAAGTAGTGAGTACGTGTCATAAGTGTCAACTACACAAGGCAGATAGACAACTTATAGGAAAGACTTCAGGATATTTATATGTCGACGATCTGAACAACAAAGTTTGCGTAAATCTATACGGGCCAATTAAGAGCCGTTTATTCCAAGTTCCATTTAGCGAGAACAAGTTCACATTAGTCTCCATGGTAGACGTAAAAACAAGATGGACAGAAATAGGATTACTTACAAATACAGACACAACTCACGTAATAAAGCAGTAAAGCAAGAATGGATTAACAAATACGGTACACCAAAGAAAATAATTACCGACCGTGGTCCACAGTTTATAAGCGACGAATGGATAGAATTCCTTGGACAAGAAGAAATACGTCACAAACTAACTTCAGGATACAATCCCACCTGTAATAGCCCGGTGGAGAGAAGGAATCAAGAGATTGGACAAGTTATGGAAATGAACAAAGGCAAGAACATTAAGGAAGTTTTACACAAAGTCAGACTTAGATTAAATTACGTCGCCAACTCTAGATTAGGTATTTCCCCTTACGAAGCGCTTAATGCATACAGTCCAATTGATCCTCTTCAAAAAGAATGTACAGCTAAACTTGAAAGAGCTTCACGTTTAGACAAAGAATTAAAGGAAAGGAATTGGAAAACAGAAACTCTAAAAGAAAGGAACACACTTATCAGACTGGAGATCAAGTTAAAGTACGGAATCCAATAAGATCAAAACCCTGTGACAAATTTAAAGGACCGTACCCAGTCATTGAAGTAAGCCTAGATGGAAACAATTTAAAGTTAGGCATGGTCAATAAAACGAAGACATGTAATATAAAAAGAACGTTTCCCTGGAGAGATTAGGATATCGTAGTTAGATTAGTATACCTTCCCTCGATGGGGTTTAACGGCTACTAATTAATTGGAACTAATCCCAGAAGAAGAGACACATTCAACTTTTGGAAATATAACAAAATATAAATAAATATATTTTAAGTTTAGAAAACATCTACATCTCAATTTTAGTCAAATGGTTTATTCAAACAATAAAAACAGAAGGGCAGCCCCTTCACACAACAAACAACAGTTCTACTCTAGCAGCGCGCACCGCAGACCCAACCTCCAGCACTCGCGTACTCGAACTAAGTTTCCCAACAACCGACGTCACCGTTCATCGAGGTCGATCTATGTTAATTCGATTATACACCGAAGACCCCTTGATGACTACGTCATAATGAATTCATTAGGCACCTAGTGGCGCCAACATAAAGACAAACCAAACTACAGTAATTTTCATTACACGTCTCACTTACTCACGGAGCCTAAGTTGAGCATAGCAACCAAGTTTATTGAGAATCCCTTCGAAGCAACAGCATTCGCGGCAGGAGACACACCTCTCCCACAACCCGGCGATGAAGGCGACTTCATCAAACTTGTGACATCGCGTCCACTCCTTCACGTGGCACCGTACCTTCGCGATTTTGACCCGGACTTCCGTCCAGAACAATCTACGTTCACAATACAGCCCCCGGGAGCTTCATTGACCGTATCTCGTCATCTAGACAATTTGCCCTCGCCTTACCAACAAGATACCTTTACATGGGCCATGAACTTCAATGACGCATGCGTGATTTGCAATTGGTCACCCGACGCACAAGTACAAGTGATCAAAAGCTTACTTTCCCCTCAACTTAACACTGCAACATCGTGACAGAACACACCAGGGGATTTTAAAACAGGTTTTTGCGATTAAATATCCGCGCAGAGACGCACAGATCCACATCAACATGCTTGAAGATATTAAGCTAGAAGATTTCACTACAATTGGTGAATACACCAAAGCGATCTTCGACATATCCAACCGATTATGTTTATTTTCAGATTTAAACAGAACTTTTCAGAAAAAAAGGGACAAGAAGCGTTTTACAGAGGACTCGCAACGGATACGAAACTGGAGATGATCAAGCCGAACCTTTCTTCAGTTGCGGAGATTTTCGATCACATCAACCGAGTGGAAATCACTCTAACAACTCAACTAACCTCTTGTGGAAGTTCTTCTTTTAGTCGATCAACGATACACATCAGGCGTGACAGCCAAGACAACTATCCACGTAGAGCACCTTACAATACTCCAAGACAGTCAAAAACATGGTGTTCTTTTTATCACGTCTCTACACACAATACTGCCGATTGTCGATCGAAAGACAATACACAGCAAGGAAGAAGAAACTCTTATTCAAGAAACAATACAAATTCTAATCCTAACGATCAAGTACACGTCATTATGGAAGACGCAGGGTTGGCAGGTTTAAACCGGTTTAAACCGACCCGTCCAAAACGTTTTGGACGTTTTGGCCGGACAAAACCTAAAATTTGGTAGGGAGAATTTTTCGGCAAATTTTTTGCCGAAAATATTTAAAAATTTGCTAAATTTTGGTTTGAGATTTTATAACCAAGATTTTGGAAATTTTCTACCATTTGAGATTTATTTTGTATCTTATTTTCTGGGAATATGTTCAATATTTGCATTTTGAATAAAAATTGAAAATAAGAATTATTTTGCAAAATCAATTTTTTGGGTGTCCAAAACGTATTAAACCGGTTTAAACCTGGTTTAAACCATGTCCTGTCCAAAACGTTTTGGACATGTCCTAAACCCACCCCTGGGAAGACGTACACCTAATCGACGAAATCTCATTAAAGTGTACATTTAAAGAACATTCACTCCATGCACATATAGACACAGGAGCTACATCCAACTTCATGGGACTTGAAACAGCAAAGAAATTAGGTGTAACAATCACCCCTGCTTCTATACAATCAGCTACATCAACTTATCATACAAATAGGAAGTCACATCCAATTTTTTTGAAACAAAAACTTTTATTTTTACTTATTTTCTTAATGTTATGTTATATTACACCTTTTCTTCCACCGAAAACATAATACATACTCTAATACATATTTTGTTATATAAATACACTTTTAAAATTTTAAATGTTTTGCATATCATGTTCAAGAGAATTCTCAACAACGAAGGGATATAACATCCACACAATGAAAGTTCATGGTGGGAACGATGAACTTCGTCAAACGTGTGATTTTTGCGGACTAACGTACCGCACAAGCAAAAGTTTGCATAATCATCTTAAAATATACGACAACCCACAACCTAACAATTATTCAACATACCAATGTAATCTTTGTGAAAGCAATTTCTTTAAAAGAACACAACTAGAGACTCATCTTTCTTCCATACATCTAATACAAAATTTAGAAACGCATGAAACTTTCACTTCTATTGAACAAGTATATAATTACTTAAACATTCTACTTCAAACCGAAACAGAAACTTTTTTCAAGACAACAGGTGATAAAAATGTCGGCGGAAAGTATATTTCATACTATAGGTGTACCCATGACAATGTGAAACAGAGATGTATTTCCTTTATAAAAAAGATCAGGTATGTAAACAATAAAACAACATTAATATTTTGTTTGTTTCATAACCACACCATCGACTTCGACAAGGTAAGAGTTCCATTAAACGTAAAAACAAAACTTATAACAAAAATTCGGAAAGATATAAGTCTACAAGTCATTTATCGGGACCTTGTACAAGATATAGGAGAAGAAATCGGTAAAAAATCTGATATGATTAATATGAATTTTTTAAGAAACTTAAAAAGTCGGTATGGAAGTCCATACAGACTAGATATAACAGATATTACTAGTTTAAAGAAAAACATTGAGATAATACAATCCAGATACAAGAATCAGAAGATTTTTACACTAATAGATACGATAAAAATAGACATTACGTCTACAAAAAGAAAAGATTGCTTCATCTTTGCATTTTCCTCACCAACATTTGACATCTCTAAGTCAAAAGAAAAGAAAACCATAATGACAGATGCTACTTATGGCACAAATATGTACAATCTTTCATTAGTTGTATTTGGGTTTGTCTCGGAAAAGTTGTCATTTAATCCATTTCTTTATATTGTTACTGAATCCGAGTGTGAAGTTGCCTGTACGCATGCTCTAAAGTCGTACAAAGCTTTTCTCGGGGAAGAAATAGAATCCGATTACTTGATGTCGGACATGTCCCATGTCTTTGTTAATTCTTGGCGCAATACTTTCAATACATCGCCCAAATGGCTGTTTTGTCTTTGGCATGTAAAGAAAGCCGTGAAACGCCAATTAACAATAAAAGTAAAAGTTGAAAAAGTTAAACTCAACATTGAAAAAAGATTTGAAACTCTAACAAAAATTGTGAACCACGAAGAATTTACTAGGAAACTTCATCTCTTTGAATCATATTGCGATAGGAACGCAAAGAGTTTTGCAGAATACTTTAAACAATTCTATTCGCTTAGTTCTGAGCATTGGTGCCTTAGTAAAAGGCTGGATAGCCCAGTCAACACCAACATGTTCGTCGAAGCTTTCTTCGGCGAATTTAAAAGAACATACCTTTGTAATCAATCGAAAAACAGGTTAGATTACCTTTTTAATTCGATACTTTTATATGAGAAGCACAAAAAAGCGATGGGGCAGCGCGCAGTCCTTTCAACAAAATCGCAGTATTTGGGGTATCGTGCCAAAGTTGCGCTTAAGAAGCATAAATTGGGTGTTAAGCTCAATAGGTCTAAGTTTTTATATGATAAAGAAAGGGAGTTATATAAGTATAAGAACTATGAAATACGACCGGGCACGTGCGATGATTGTTCAACAAACTGCAAATATATTTGCATCCTTTGTAAAGTTTGTAGGTATCGATACACATACACATGCACATGTATTTCCTTTTTGTCCAAAAAGGAATTTTGTAAACCCATCCACGTTGTGCATGAGTTATACACCATCCATGACAACGACAAAAGTAAAGAAAAAGAAATTGGTACTACTAATATTCATACTACAATGAAACACCTTCCCAATACTTCAAAACTTGAACATTGTACTACTATATATGACGGCAAGAGTGATACATCTAATATACAAGAAGAAAGCAACGAATTTGCCTATAACGGAGAAACGTGTATGGAAAACAGTTCATATAATGATAACACAGAGAATGGATCCGACATTTATGAAACTAGAGAAAATACCATTGGCAATCTATTTCCGGATTACGAAGATGATGAACTTGGAATTCTGGAACACCATGACAGTAATTTGGTTAGCGGTTGCCATATATACCCCCAACAGTTTAAAGAAAAAGAAATCAAAAAAGAGATTTCTAGTTTAATAAAGATTTTGGAAGCGAGAACAAATCGTTCAACAGATATGACGGCCCTAAGAAAAATTAGGACGGAAATTTGTCTCTTAAACGATTTTCTTTCATCTAAGAACAATATACAGGATGGTGACGAAGTTACGACATGGGAAGTAGATCCAGCTATGCTTAAAAAGCAAAGAACTCAACGTAGTTGGTTTAAATAAGTATAATGAAGTAACAATCATATTAATAAATAAATAAAAAACTTACTCGGTGGTGTTGTATTTAACAAATATAATTATAACTGACATGTATACTTAATATAAATACTCAAATGATTTTATAACATACATAAATAGTTTTATTTTCAGAATAAAATTAATTGTTTATTATTTAAAGCTCGTATATCGTGAATATGATTTCAGAGTTTCAATAATTCAGAAATTTTAAAATTTCAAAAAAAACCGAGAGGTACGAATACCAGCACACCGGACAACCCCACCGTAAAGGGGCTAGGGTCAATGCTGGGCGAAAGGCCTAAACCGGCTGAAGCAGGTTCGAACTCGGTCGAACCGTAGTAGCCTGGAAAACAGGGGCCCAACGGCTCCACGAATCCAGAGGACATAACAACTACCTGCCCGTAAACGCTAAAACGCGAGGGTCTACGACCTTAATACGACAGGGCAGAGTGGAATGT
>JASNJN010000790.1:0-14518 GCA_030180075.1 Mikrocytos mackini
AATTGGACAGCATCAAGCGTTTCCCAGGTAATTCCTGAAATTGGAAAGTTAACTTTCCAATTTCAGGAATTACCTGGGAAACGCTTGATGCTGTCCAATTAATTTGGATAATAAGCATACGCGTGTTAATATTGTTTTAAGGCATGTTTTGCCATTATCAAAAGCTTGGCTTTCTTGKAAAGCCTTTAAATGCTTTTCGGACCAACTCACTGTTTCAAAAATAACAGTGTTTCAAAAATAAACAGTGTTTCAAAAATAAACAGTGTTTCAAAAATAGACTCACCTGTATTGTTGATGTTCAGTCTATATAAAACATAACATGTTTATAAAATTAATCACGCATTGTGGTTTGACGGTTTTTGACATTTGGATACATTCCACTCAGCCCTTTCGTATAAGGGTCATAAACCCTTGCGTTTTAGCGTGTACGGGCTGGTAGTTGTTATGTCCTCCTGGATTCGTGGAGCCGTTGGGCCCCTGTTTTCCARRMTCACAGGCGATACTTATCCATTTGCTAGTTGCGAATGTTGTCTGTAATTTACTATTGTAATCTCTTAGCCTTTCGTTTAGATACCTGTTTATAGTTGGCTTTGATGGAATTGTAGAGTAGTTGCTCATTGCTGACCAGATCTTGCGCATGTCAGAATCAAAAAGAACATTCATAGGGAGATATGTCTTGAGCACCAGGCTGCAGATAGTTGCTAATCCCATCTTCTGACGCTTAATGGTTTTATCCTCTGATCCTAACACAGTCAGTGTCATGTTCTTGTTCTCCTTTACTTCGTTAACCATGCTTTCAAGTTTAGATTTCATAATTTCCTGTATTTCGAGTTTGTGTTGATTCTCAACATGACGTGCAAAGTTATACTTCGCATACCTGCTGTCACCGGGGAGATATGAGCAAAACTTGCACTTCAATGTGATCGAATTGGGGTCAGAAAACAATTCTGACTCTTCGGCTATCAGTTTTCGTTGATTCATATTTTTTCTTAAAATTTAAAAGTTTGAAAAATGTTTCAATACTGTAAAAATTTTGTCAGATGAATTATTATGTGTCAATAATTGACAAAGTTGTCAATTTAGGGGTGTGTCAATTGACAAAATTGTCCCTCTTTAAATTTTTGTTAAATTTGACTCATWATCSTGTWWTTGAAAATATTGTCACGAAAACAGGCCATACGTGTCAAATTCACGATTTATTTTTGTGTCAATTTTATAAAAGTCGTGACACAACTGTGTCAAACAACCTTTTCCCCAAATTTGACAAAATTGTCAAATATAAACCCCTAAAATTTACACCTGTGTCATGACTAGGGTCTTGATTTATAGTACATTGTACTATATAGTACGTTTTTTCAACCATAATTTTTCGTTAAAAACGCAAAATAGTACCAAAAACCGCAAAATAGTACATTTCTGGGATCAAAATGAAGTCAAAAAATTTTAAACTTTGAATTGTTACGATTGTTCTAACAGGTTTTAAACAAAATATAAAATTTTCGAAAAAATGTACTATTTTTCAAGGCCCTAGTCATGACACATTTTGAAATTTGACACACCCCTAAAATTTCCAAATTTGAAAATTGTGTCAAATTGTGTCAAATTCTCGTTTTTGACAAAATCGTCACGGTGTGTCATGACAATTTTGTCAATGTGTCAACTGTGTCAATTTTGTACCATCACTATTACATACTATTAATAAGGTCATAAATAAAATTGTTCAGTCACTAGATTAAGTTCATCGAAATGGGCAGATTTGTAGTAAACGTTTTGAACATTTTCTGTTGATTCGATATCAAAGGGTTTAGATGGTGGACGATAAAAAGTCGGCCCATTCTATATTCTGAATTTAATAGTGGTTAAACACAGCAAAAGCACACAATTGTAATAGGGGCGGTTCCTATTAAAGATCAAACTAAAGAAGGAAATCCTAGAAACGAGTAAAATATCTAAAGCTCTTAGAAACTCAAAATAAAATATTGATATTTAGGAAAACCATCGGACTGTTTGTCAAATGTGGTATTTATTAAAAGTTTCGGCTTTCGAATGTGGTCAAAATTATTACTAGAGATCAAAACTGTGGTTTTARATAATTTTATAACGACTGTTTAAGCTTATTTGAATATGTTCTTTTCCTATTGCCTAGGGTTTCCACTTAAAATAAGACCTACTTTTGTAGTCCCTAATTATCAGTGATGTTCGCAAGAGCATAATAGCTTTTTAAAATAGCCTTTTTCAAAAGGCATAATATGCTTTTGTCGCGATAATYMCGAAAAGCTACAGYKTTATCGCGATAAACCGGATTATACCTAAATTTATGCTTTATGTCGCGATAATATGTCGTCAAAAATCAAAAAAAGCTACAAAATCCCGGATTTTGCCCATTTTGGCCGGCGGCATCGAGGGCATAWTTTTGGACAAGGATTTATGTCCAARATTATGYTCTGATTTTTTTGTTTTATTGAACATGAAAAATAATTTTGAAAAATGGGCACAAGGTTTCTATGAGATCAAAAATACATTTTCATTGAAAATTTTTTTTCCAAATTTTGCTTTTTGCTCAAAATTTGCCGTTTTTACTTTTTAAAATATGTCCATTATGTCCCGTTTTTATGGCCTATTTTGGCCAAAATAGCTTTTTTCGATAAACACCATTATGTCCATTTTGAAAAAGTGGGCATAATTGTAGCTTTTTGAGTGCGCCAAAAGTGGATTCTGGGTGAAAATTTTTGAAACTTTTTGAAAAAAAAATTACCGAGGGGGAAAAGTCCGTTATTTTTAGATTTAATGGTTTTTTTCTAACTCGTTAATAGTTCATTATTATCTAATCTATAATGAATAGACTTGTTAAACATATTTTATAACTGGTTAAGAATGTAGATGTCTGTGTATGGATATTTCGATTTTTTGGAAAGTACAATTTGGTCAAATAATTTTTTGAACACTATATTAAATATACTATATGTATGAGCTATTTAAGTATTTTCCAAGTGTGTTTTCTTTTTGTAAAAATCCTAAGGTTGCATGTAGTCGCCACAAATGCTATTTTAATTTTTGAAAAGTTAAATTTTGAAAAATCGCCGAGATAAAAACTGTGCCCTGGGAAGCTGTGATTGTTATTGACAAGATATGTAGTCCGCAAGCATCATTTATACAACATATCCCATAATGTCGGTTTTCTAAAATTTTTAAAATAATCGTCATGTACAACTGGATCATATATGAACCGTCGAATAAAAAAATTTTTAATGTTAAAAATCCAAAGTTAAAACTAGATTAAGCTTGATCAGAACGTTTTAAAACATAAATTAAATTTTCGTATTTAAATTCATTTAAAAATATTTACCCAATTCTCATTTAATAACAGTCTTATTTTCAAATTCTCTGCACTTATTCGGTTCTTTCTCCAATAACTTAGGTGTTTGGCTCTTGAAAACAATCGTTCTACTGGTCCGTTTGAAAATATAAAACTTTTCATCTTTAAATATTCCGAATGTAATCTTGGAAACTGCTTTTTGTATTTACTCCAATAGTTGTCTACTTCTTGTGTACTTTTAACATTCTCATAATCTGTCATTTCATCTTTTATATTCAAACGCGTAGTTTCATTACTCTGTATGAATTCATTCTCCATGATTTGACTTATATCGACTTTATTTTCTAGTTCGCTTTCCGCTTCATTATTTTGTTCTTTGATTGAATCCTTTTTGGTGATAGTTTGTGGATTTTTATAAGCTCTTTGTAATCCATTTTTAATGCATGTCTTGTCTAGTTTTGGATGTTTCTTGTATGCAGGGCAAGTGTACATGGATAAGTGAAGTAAGTACTTATGTTTGCCAAGTTTGAAAAATCTTTTCTCTATAATCGCGAGTAGTTTGTTTGCAATTTCTTTTGCACCTAGATCAGTACATTTTTCAGATATTCTTTCCAATTTGGCCATGTAATCAATAATCCAGTTGGCAAATTCTCCTATAAATCTGTTTTCTKTTTYTRWGWTTTTGATTGTGATGGCGAGAGGCTTTAAAATCCCATAGTAATCCTTGTAACTTTGAGTCTGCTCCCTTTTAAGTAGTATTTTTTGTATTTTTCTTTTCTTCTTTCCGTTAGTTGTTACATTCTTTTGTGTAATTTCTTCATATACAGGTTGGTTCTCTAAGTTTTCCTCTATAACCTCCAATGTTTATTGGATAGTTGTTAGAACACTTCCCCATCTTATATGGAAAGGCAGGTCAATGAAACCTAACTTTCTATTTCTGTTAATCAGTTTTGCAGTTTCTACTAAAGTATCTGCCATCGTTTTAAAGCACTTACTGTCCATGTAAAGATCGTTTATGGCCAATTGTATCAAATGTGCGAAACAACCAAATCTGGTAAATGTATAGCCTGACACTTCTTTTAAGTTATCTTCTGTCGTGTCCCCTTCAAAAATCTCGTTTGTTATTGTGATGTTTTCTGATTCTTCGTCTATATCATCTTCGTCATCAGTTTCTGCACTTGTTACTTTGTTGTCTTTCTTTTCTCCCTTAAGTAAAATCAGAACTTTCTTCATGTTGTAGGCGTTGTCGGTAGTTATAGAAGTTAACTTTTTGTCGTCGACTTTGAGCCTGTTAAATAAATCCTTCATTTTTGCAGTTATTGTATTGCTTTTTGAATCGTCGATTGGAATGAAATCTACTGTAAAGTTCGATAAGGTTTCGTTTTTTTCCAGAATTTTAAGTTTGACCCCTATTATACTATCATGTTTAAAGGACCATATGTCCAAACTGAAAGAGTAGTACAATGCATTTCTAACTTTCCGTTGTAAAGCTCCTGTCATGATTTCATAACGTTCTGTCAATCCGGTGGTGATCATCTTTATTCCAGGTATTATAGACAAAGGACTGATTTTTTCTATAAACTTCTTAAATGCTGCGTCTTCCACCATTGAAATTGGGTAATGTGATTCACTGAATAGGTCTACAAAGTAAGGTAAACAGTTTTCTTTCTGTACTTTTGTGCTCAAGTACGATATATCCAAAGTTTCTTCTTCACAAAGGTGTTCATCAAGGGTATTCATGTATTCTTTCAGTACTGCATTGTGTTGTCGCTCTAGATGGACTTTTAAGTTGTGGTAGCTTGTGCCTGATTTTTTATAACTCTTGGAACATTTCTTACAAGTATATCTGTCCCGTGACAATTTTAAACCTATAATTAATTATTATTAATTAAGGCACTATCGCCTGGCCACTTCAGCCCTTCCTTGTGAAACCAATGGATTCCGTTCCAACTTTGTGGTTCACTTTGTTTATCCCAAGCCTCATCCTGGTTTCCCCAGGGCGTTTTTCAGACCCTATGATAACCCAGTCAAAACCACTTATTTAGCTTACTACTCCCCATTGGGGTTTCAGCGTATATGTGGGTGACTAGGTTACTGGGGTATCACCAGGTCGCCGTGGTATCCAACGATACCATTCCGTTTCTTCGCCCATGGCGATATAAATCGGAGACCTTGTTTTGGTCTATGCGTTGAGCCCGCAGGGTACGCAAAGTTTCACTACCTTCTCGTTGAGAACTGGTATTCATGGTTTACCGGGTCTGTGGCCAGGGAATCATGAATWGAGWTYSGACACTTGCAAAATGAACGAATATCCGAAATAAGATTTTCCAAGGAGACGAATATTCGAAGAGTTTTCGGAATTTTGAAATGACTTAATGTACTGAAAATTTCAAAATAAATTTATTTCTAATATCGATTTCGTCGTTCTGATTTTTTGAACTGAATTTTGCATAATTTTTTTAATCCATTTCCAAAATTTAATTTTTTCACATCAAAAAATCAACGAATATTCGAATATTTTTTGAAATTTTCGCAAAATTTGATATTATTTTTTAAAAATATTCGGAAACGAATACCAGAAATTCGATTTTTGACGAATATTCGAAGTTTTTCAAAACGAATATTAGTAAGTCCAATCTCTAATCATGAATTGATTCCGGGCCCGTCTGTTTATTTTGGGCTTTGCGGTCCCGCGTTAAAGCATTAATGACAGGACAGACTACAGTCAACCCTGGGTATAAGAAAAAAACGAATTATCCAAAAAATTTGTGTTGATTATAGAAGGTATTTGCTTAGTGGAGGGTGGATTTTGGTAAAACATGGTATATTTGAATAAAATCAATTTTTTGGTCGATATTTGGTTCCGGTATAATATTAAAGGTCTTATTATAAGGTTTATGATTGAATGAACAATTTTTTTACGATTTTAAAAAATCGTTCAAAAATTTTAAAATTCCCATTATATATACTTATACTTATTTAYATTCAATTTACATACAAAATTCTAATGAGAACAATAATGTTAGACAAAGCTCTAAACTATATAAAACTATATTTTTATTCTATTCAAATATATTCTTGTATCAATCATATTGCAGTTGAATTGTAGAGAATTACTATGGGAAAATAATATTAAAAGAAGCGATATAATGGGAATTTTAAAATTTTTGAACGATTTTTTAGAATCGTAAAAAAATTGTTCATTCAATCCTAAACCTTATAATAAAACCTTTAATATTATACCGGAACCAAATATCGACCAATAAATTGATTTTATTCAAATATACCATGTTTTTACCAAAATCCACCCTCCTATAAGCAAATACCTTCTATAATCAACACAAATTTTTTGGATAATTCGTTTTTTTCTTATACCCAGGGTTGACTGTACGTAGAATCATTTTTGGGAAGTTTAAAAGGATTTATCTACCATGGAACGTCAAAAACAATCTTATACAATTAGTTACAAAAATAATAAAATGTATGTCTGGTTTAGAATTTGACTATGGGAGAAGAAAGGAATTAGGCTATTATAACCATTTTAGATATAAAAGAAGTAGGCTTAACAAGAGATCGAGTTTAAATTTAAATTGGGAGTGGGAGAAATACGAGGAAATCATGTTTAGATACAAGAATATTATAGTATCACTGATTCATAAAATATGCCCTTATAATTGCCAACCTTATTGTAGAGAGGCGGGAATATATCAGCATAATTTTGATTATTCGTGTAAAACAAATTTTAAAAAGAAAGAAATTTGTTCACATATACACCACATCGCTGCGAATAAACATTGGAACGACCTTTTTACTCCCAAGGCAACCGCAGGAGTCATGACAGAGAATCCAGCTAACAAAATGAAGAAACACAGCGTATTTTGTAGGAAATAACTTTTTTAAATATATAACAAATAAACATTTATATGACCTTAATGTGTAGATCTCGATCTCATAAACAACGCCCTGGGTTCAGTTTTTAATTTAATTTGGTCGCGGTGCTTAAAATTTCCGAAAAATTAGGCCTCCGGCTATAGAAAAAGACCGAAAATGCCAATTGATGTTTATTTTCCAAAATGTCCAATCATAAACAAATTAATAGCGTTAAAAGTGGCTGGAAACCTATATAAGTCATTTTCGCCCATTATAAACCTATTCTGAGAAAAAGTTATTTCCTGTGAAATATGGAAAATAATGAAGAATGATCAAAAGAGAAAAGCGATTTTCGACAATTTTTCTGATACGAAAAGTGACAGCAAAAAGAAGTTGTCTGAATCACTAGATATAATTAGAGATGCCCAAGTAGCTGTATCTAGTGCTTAAAATCTTGACCATACAAAATTATTTGACTTGTGTAGCCTGTTTAGAGACAAATTAATATGTTCATAAGAGGAGAAGTTTTAGAGTTACAAAAGGTTGACTCGAAAAGAAGAATTTCCATACCTCAGAGGAGTTTTTAAAATATTTACTCTAGTTCTGATAATACACCACACAAAAAAGATCTGCGTGTATATATCCCAAAGAAAAGAGGAAGGCATAAAACAACTTATCATCCTGATTTCTGCTACATTTGCTTTTTTCCTGATGATAACAATGATGATTACACAATAGTTAACTGGGTTCAATGCGAGAAGTGTTTTAAATGGCGTCATCTAATTTGAACAAATGAATACAAAACACATATAGGTGGCAATTCATTATGTTTTTTTGTAAAAGCGGAATAAATGATTAAATCAAAGGTAGGCCAAATTCAGTCAATAATTAATTAATAAAAAAATTATCAAAAACTCCAAATCTACACCTTCCTTTCATTGATTTAGAATCCCAATTTTGATGCTCTGAATTCAATAAAACTAAAATAAATTCGTTTCCTATTCCAGTTCATATATATATTCGTAATTCAATTCCACATATAAACTGTGCTATGGCAGACTATAGGACATCTTCACAACATATCAGGTTTCTTGTTTTAAATTAAGTCATAGATGCAAACCGATATAATATAATCGTAAACTCCATTTATAATTATTCGCTGTATTTAATAAACGAACATATTGTAAATTCTCACAGCGTTCATAATCTATTCCCCACAATTAGTTGCTTTCCCAAGTATCACATCAATCCCAACCAGTCCAATATTCGTTATAAAGTTGAAAACACCATTCCTGAGCTTTAAACAATATGCACAAGTCGTATTCGATATAAATAAAGCTGTCTACTACCGGCTTCCATCACATTTTCCCCCAAATTATTTTAAACCGGGCCAAAAATCACAAAAAAATCACTGATGATACTTTTTGAAATATATTGTATTTTCCGGAGGAAAATACACTAAACCGAACGCTCAGACGGTGATTTAACCGACACCACCTCGATAAACGGCCGGTTTAAAATTTGAAAATTTCCAAAATCCAAATTTTTATAATTTGAAATTTGGGGGCTATTGGGATGATTTGGGGGAAAATGAAACGATTTGGGGGGAAATGAAATCTGAGCCTCTACTATCGATACTATATTTGGAATGCTTTCCTTCCTTGTTTTAAATTCATCGTTTTGCTTTCTTTAATTATCGGAGGTTATATGGCATGATACCATAAACAAGTAACTATTATAACCTAGTATAACGATTTAATTGGTCTTGAATGGCGTGTGATGGTGTCTGTTTGTATGTTGCGATTTCAGATTTATAAAATTTAATTTTCAAACATCGTGCACGTGTTTGTTTACAACCTATTTTTCTAAGAAACACAACCAAATATATTATAAATCAAATGTCCTCGTTGCCAGCTTATAATAATACCATATAAATCCAAAAATAAGGGTTTGTAAACAGCACGATTAGAACGCTAGACAATAAAAGAGCAAACCTTACGTAAATACATGTGTTTAAAAGGACATAAAGATTAGACAAAGTCATAATATACTTAGGGAAAATTTTTTTAACTTATTTTGTAATTAATTCAAACAATAATAAGACATTGATATGACGATCGACCAACTATAAATAAATATATTTTATATATAGAAAACATGTAAAATTCAAACTCACAATTTAACAATTTCCGGAAGCCAAATAAACAGCTTTCTTTCATAAACCGATGTCTTACAAACTATTATACAGATGACGGGTACGTCGCTTATCCAAACATATATCCTAAACTATATTCTCAACATGTCTCAAAATTGAAATTATGCATTTAAAATAAGTCAAATGTAGAGGTTTTCATATTGTTGTGCACCCTTTTTCAGAAATAGTGCACCCTTTTTCAAATTAAAGTGCACCCCATTTAAAATACACCAAATATAACTGTTGATAATGTTTGTAGTTTATTTAATTATTGTGGGAGATTGTTTCTCCAGTTTTGTACTAAGATAAATAATTTTATATTTGAAAAATTAAATTTTAAAACAAAAATGGTGTTAAACGAATGTAATAAATAGTTTATATTTTATAAAGATAATAGTATTGAGAGAAAATCATCTCGATTTTAACTAATGGAAGTAATTACTTGTATAGGATCTATATGCGTCTTTTAATATTAAACATCAATGATATTAAATTAGAAGTTAATAATTTCCCTTTCCAAACAACGGCGATAATAAGACTTCGATTTCTTGTAATAACCATGTAAATCTTTTGGGGTTAAGCCTCTTATTCCCCTTTCAATACTACTAATAAGTTCTGATACTGTATTTGTAACACATCCCCGAACAGTATTTTTAATTTTTGAAAACATGTATTCGATCGGATTCAAAAAAGGTGAATACGGAGGTAGAAATTTGGTTCCTATGAAGTTGTCGCTAAGATATTCTTGGATAATGCTGGCATGATGAATTCTTACATTATCCCACATTAATAAGTCATTTTCACCTAATATCAACCGTAAGTCGCTAAAAAATTCCGAAGTATACTTGCATTGATAGAACCTTGATGTACTTCATAGTAAACAACTCCTGTTTCAGCTATCACTTGAATTAAAGAAATATTTCGCCCGGGAGAAGCAGGCACAATAGTTGAAGGAGATGTTCCTTGTATAGCACGACCATAATTCCTTGTTAAATGTAAGTTAAAACCACTCTCATCTAAATAAAGAATATTAAATCTCCGGTTACAAATGTAGTTGCCTCAAAAAGTGTGTAATTGCCTCAAAATCTTGTATTTGCCTCATTTTAGAAGTTCTGCCTCAAAATCTTGTGTGTGCCTCAAAATAAAAAAATTTTTAATGGACTACAAGGGTTAAAATTATGAAAATAATACTTGTTGGGATGCAGTAGAGTTTAAATCGGTATGTTTTTAAATGTTTACTTGTTCTATAAGTCCGGCTAATCTATAAAACCCCATTGTTTTTGGGTGAAGAACCGATTTTTCAAAATTGTGAAATAGGACTTCTAATTTGTTTTAAACATTGTATTCAGCAATCTGAACGATATTTGTTTGAGAAACTTGTCTATTAAAACTCCGATTTTGATATTTATTCTTCATTACATGTAAAAATTGAATTTCGGAAAATGTTTATTACACAACACATAAATTTATTTTATATTACTTTGAAAATGTTTATGGCTAGTTGTAGGATAGATATAGATAATATATAAAAGAAATAAAATTTTAAAGATGTTGGGGGTATTTTCAACTAGTATGAGGCCAGGGTTGCGTTTATGACAGGCATAAACCCTTTATGACACGACATGGGTTTTAACCGGTATAAACCGGATTAAACCATGTCAAAAACCTCAAAATTTTATATTTTGAAAATATTTTAAAATTCCAAAAATAATCTTAGTTGGAATTACTTAACGTAATCTCAGGAGATTAGAAATAAAATATTTCCTGAAAAATCAAAAATCTCCAAAATCAAAGTAATAAAATATAAAAATAAAAATTTGCTAAAAATCGAAAATTTGATCCCCAAAATCTTCCAAAAATTAGTTCCTACCAAATTTTAGGTTTATGCCGGGTAAAACGTCAAAAAGGTTTATGACATGACGGTAATATCCGGGTTTTACCAGGGTGGTAAAAACCAGGGTGGTTTTTACCTTACAACCCTGTATGAGGCACACACAAGATTTTGAGGCATATACACAATTTTGAGGCAATTTACACACTTTTGAGGCAATTACACACTTTTTGAGGCAAATTCAATTGTAGCCTATAGCTAAACTTAAACAAATCATCCCCAAACGTACAGAGGATGAGTAGAATATACAAATATTGGTTGTTTTAATTGTTGTTTGTGTCTTGAAATTATATAAACTAGTGACATAGGTTTATGTGGTACATATGCCATGTAAATATCACATGATATTAATTATATTATATTTTCTCTGGAAAGTATTGCAAATAAATTCGTTTGTATTTTCGAATACCCTGGTAATGATCCTGCCAAAACATATGTTAGCAATATGTATAAAAGCAGTATTATTAAGATGATGATTTAAGGAAGAACGACACGGGTTACACATTAACCAAGTCGGTAGTAAGCAGAACAAAAGCCAGAGATCTTGTCCAGGAGAGACAGAAGATATAACTAGACAACAAACAATCCCTGAATATAGTTCTACGAGTAACGAGTTATACAAAAACTCGAGTTGTGAGTTTTGAATTTTCTATCGAGTCGAATTGCCGAGCGAGTTATATTATTCGTTAAATAATTTTCTATGATTTATGCATATTAATTTTAACATATTTTTGGTTATAATTTAAAACCATAGTTGAGAACTTACGACTCGATCGGGTGGGTTCAAATGTAAGAATGTCAAAAAATGGTTGTAGTTTTAGTTTGCCCAAATTTTTGACAATGGACCTAATAACTAGGGGTCGGATTATATATGAATCATATATTTTCATATAAAATTACATATTTGACTACAAATTTTTAGTCATATATATGTGGAAAAAGTCATATATTTCCATATATCAGATCACATTTCAGACAAGCCCAAAATTTAAAAATCGTAAATTCTACTAATTTTAGCCTGTATTAGATTTGTAAAGTATATTTATATACATAGGTATCATTTTCAATGGAATTAGATAATGTTTGGGGTGTAAAATGAATTTCCGGGAGCCTTGTTTGGAAAAATTCAAAACCAATAAAATTTTTGAAAATTATACTGAATTTGACCACCAAGTATATTTTAAATGATGTATTTTGTTGAAATAGGCATTTATTAGCATTTGAAAATGCTTTTTTCTTGAATTTTAAAATTCTGACTTTTTCGGCATTTCTTCACAAAACATGATATAAAATCAATTCTAATACCCTTAAGCAACAGATTTATATAAATAAAGTCCTAACCGTGCCAAAATAGTGTCTTAACAACCAATTTAAAATCAAAATTACTTAAGTGTATAATAATAGAAAACCATATATCGAATATCAAAAAAGTCATATATTCATATATTTAATTTCGACAAAAAAGTCATATATAATCCGATCCCTACTAATAACCCTTAAATATCATAAAAACGTTTATTTTGTTTTATAGTGTTTCTTTCAGAACATAAAGTATACTGCATGCTCACAAACGGAGTTTTTGGCTCACATCGCGTCGATAAATATAATATTTTCGTAAACCCCTGAATATTTTACATAATAACCATGTAAATTACGCCGACTAAATAATAGAGGACTTCACGATTTACCAAATAAATCTTATGTTATTGACTTGAACCGATTAAAAAACACATTATTGGCAAATAATTTCATTGCAAATGAAACAGACTTTATATCATATTAATATGTGAATTTAAATTGAAAATTCGGTCTACATTGAAACAATTTGGGATAGAATAATATTCGATTCTCAAAAACACCAGAACAAAATGCTTAAAATAATGCATTTAAAATATATACAAATTAAAATTTAATATTAAATGGTTATTTAATTTATTTACTAAGTAGTTCATTATCCTTAATATTTGCTTTTGCTACGGGAAAAAGGTTAAGACTTACCATTTCAAAATTTAATTCGCTATTTTAAAATATCATGAAATCAATTTTTATTAAATAAATTCTCAATCCTGGTTTAAACATATGCCGTTTCGTTTCAAGATGAGTCCTTTCCAGGAAAATAATATTCATGTTATAAGAATAAACAAATATGTTTATAAATGTTTTTAACAAACGAAATTCAATATTCACAAATTCAAATGTATATATTTATGGTATAAATGAAACTAAAATAAAAAATATAAACATGATGGGTTGGTCTTAATTTTAAGACGAATTCTTAAATTTCAAAAAGGACTCATCTTGAAACAAAACGACACACATATTTAAATTATCAAATGGTATAAAATACCCATATTTAATATCATATTTAGATGATCATCAGTAGGATTCGGAAAATATGTGATTCCTGATATTATAAAGCTAATTCTACAATGTATGGGACCACTAAACATTTTTACGAATTTATAAAGGATTTTATGTCGAATTTCACCCGATATGTAACTACAATTTTGTCGCATATATTCCGAACCCTAGGCATCAGTATTCGCCAAAATTTATAAAATATTCATATAATTTGGTCATAACTTTTAATCTATATTAACTCACTATAGGAATAATAATTATGTATATGCTTTTAATGTGATTTTAATAAACTTACGAAATCTTCAATATATTTGGCAAATATGAACCAAAAATTATCCAAAATTTAACGTTATCGTTTGATTTCAACAAACATAATGAATCTGTTTATTTTACAAAACCCAGTCTTTAAAAAATTAAAATTTATATCTTCCAAAAGATTATGTATATGTTTCCTCCTTTCTTCCCAAATTAATATATTTCTTCATATATATTCTATTATTGTGTTTAAATTTTCTTTCGAACATTCCTTTCGTCTGATTTCGTTCATTTAATTACATTTCCTATAATTTCCTTTAGAAACGTTGTTGAACCCCCTTTATTTTGAAGTTTCTAACGATCAAAATATTTCGTATTCAAACTGTTTATATATTGTCTCGCCTTCACAACCTTCGTTTATGATACGCTAGAAGACAAACTAAGAAGTATATGATGTCAAATTATAACTCCCGATATTTCGATTGATGCAATTTCTTATAACACAGCTTTAAGTACTATGATATCAACAGAGTCGCTGTCCATTAGGAATCATATAATTAAGAAGGATTCGTTTTCTTACCATTCTGTTTTAAACAAACAGTTTTTGATATCTGTTACTTTCCATTTGTAT
>JASNJN010000791.1:0-15894 GCA_030180075.1 Mikrocytos mackini
CTTATACATTGTTTTATTAAGTTTTTCAKCTGGGGCGGGGATTCCTCTGAATTTGAGGTTAATATGTCTTCATGCTCTTGATCAATGTCCTCTGATTCTTTTGGCGCCTCTAAAGTTGTCTTTGTCTTCTTTTGAGATGTTTTACTTTCACACATTTAACTTTTTAAAAACTCCCAATTACTTCGCAGGAGATGGAAGAGTTCTTTAATGATTTCAATGAGCAGAATGGTTATAAAAACAAGATTAGAGTAGTATTTACTTTTAAAGATAAATTTTGACAAAAATACGAATTTTACAGAATTTGAACTTGTTGATGAAGACCATACACTCGGAAATTTGCTATTTACACAACTTGAAAAGGACAATCGGATTCTGAATAGTTGTTACAAGATTCCACACCCTACAAGTAATACAATGACTTTGCAACTTCCGGCTAAACCAGGAGAGGACATCAAAGATATACTAATTGACTCAATTGAAACTTTAATTAACGAATCGGAAGAAACAGTTCGTGTATTTGACTCTTTGATAGAAAGTAGTTAGAGTGGATGGGGTTTAATAATTGATAAAAGTCTTTTTGTTTGTGTTAAATTGATTTGGTTGGTAGATGAATTAGTTTGCTATAGTTTGTAAGAAGGGGGTGTCTTTATTCTGAGTAATTGGTAGAATGTTTTTAGAATTTTCTAGTTTTAAAATGGATTCTTTAGTATTTTGTATTGTTTGAAGCTTGAATTAAATAAGTATTTGGAATTATGTAACTGTTATTGCCAATTAAATTGTAGTCTTGAGTTGAGAGAGAATCGTATTTTATCTTTTACATAAGAAGGTTGTCAGGAGTGTGAATGAAGAATAAAACACTCGATTGCTTTACGTGGGCTATAGAAATGGAAAACGTGTAATGGGCATGTAGACACGAACAAGGTAACTTTATTCTTCTTAAGTGTAGTTGCCCAAGCATGTTCTGGGATTGTTAAGGACTAAGGCTACTGTTGAGAAAGAGCTTGAAATTTCCCATATCACGACAGACGAAGAGTAAAGACTAATAGGCACCTACATGTGTCTTTGGCAAGGAAGATAGCTTGCCCGTGATATAGGAAATTTCAAGCTCTTTCTCAACAGTAGCCTTAGTCCTTAAAAATCCCAGAACATGCTTGGGCAACTACACTTAAGAAGAATAAAGTTACCTTGTTCGTGTCTACATGCCCATTACACGTTTTCCATTTCTATAGCCCACGTAAAGCAATCGAGTGTTTTATTCTTCATTCACACTCCTGACAACCTTCTTATGTAAAAGATAAAATACGATTCTCTCTCAACTCAAGACTACAATTTAATTGGCAATAACAGTTACATAATTCCAAATACTTATTTAATTCAAGCTTCAAACAATACAAAATACTAAAGAATCCATTTTAAAACTAGAAAATTCTAAAAACATTCTACCAATTACTCAGAATAAAGACACCCCCTTCTTACAAACTATAGCAAACTAATTCATCTACCAACCAAATCAATTTAACACAAACAAAAAGACTTTTATCAATTATTAAACCCCATCCACTCTAACTACTTTCTATCAAAGAGTCAAATACACGAACTGTTTCTTCCGATTCGTTAATTAAAGTGTCAATTGAGTCAATTAGTATATCTTTGATGTCCTCTCCTGGTTTAGCCGGAAGTTGCAAAGTCATTGTATTACTTGTAGGGTGTGGAATCTTGTAACAACTATTCAGAATCCGATTGTCCTTTTCAAGTTGTGTAAATAGCAAATTTCCGAGTGTATGGTCTTCATCAACAAGTTCAAATTCTGTAAAATTCGTATTTTTGTCAAAATTTATCTTTAAAAGTAAATACTACTCTAATCTTGTTTTTATAACCATTCTGCTCATTGAAATCATTAAAGAACTCTTCCATCTCCTGCGAAGTAATTGGGAGTTTTTAAAATGTTAAATTTGGAAACAAAACAGCTCTAAAGAAGACAAAGAAAACTTCAGAAGCACCAGAAGAATCAGAGGACATTGATCAAGAGCATGAAGACATATTAACCTCAAATTCAGAGGAATCCCCGCCCCAGAAAACTGACATAATTGTAAAATCTCAACATCCCTCCTCACAGACAGAATGGGCATCTTTTATATAAGATGACTACTTATTATGAGCATTGGAGAACATGGGATTTCTACTACCAAACAAATTACAGTGTGACGTCTTCACAACAAGCAAACTAGACAAGAATCTCCTTATTCGTTCAAAGCCTGGAACTGGGAAGACAATAGCAACACTACTTCGTATATTACAGAACACAAAACCAGACGACTTTGGAGTGAGTGGCATTTATATGGTTTCTTCTATTGAATCGGGATGCTTTGTTGAAAAGAAACTTAAATTACTATCTTCGTATTCTAAATCTTTGGAACCCACTCTCTTAATTGGTCACGGCAATGAAAGTCATTTTGAACATTTGAACGACTTGAACAAAGATTTTAAATCAGTTATACTAATTGCTACACCCAGTTTCATTCTTAAAGCAATAATGAATAATATGTTTAAGTGGGATTCAGTCAAAAACATAGTCATTGATGATTTGGATAGAATATTGGAACAAAAAGAATCTTCGCATACTATAGAAACAATATTTGAGAATCCAACTAGAAACAAAAGAATAACTCTCACCACTTCAAGAATGAAACTATCACTTATAGAGTTTGTAGATAAGATAGTCAGGAACATTGAAAAAATAGAGCCAGAAGGTTGTGATAAAGAAACATTCGCAGATGATAACTTCAAGTTCTTTAAAATGGCGATAAGAGAAAGTGCAAAGTATAGAACATTGTTATGGATACTAGAAAAGACGAAGTATTCCAAATGTGTAATCTTTCTTAAATCAACAGAACGAGTTCGCAGATTGTACGATATGTTGAACAAGAACGAAGGAATACGCTGTACCTCTATTCACAATGCCACGGGAATCAATAGAATCATCAATAACTTAGATTTATTTGTTTACAATGTACAGCACAAGATATTATTGAGCACATGTGCCAAGGGGAGGTGTATAAGTATGGATGGTATTGATATGGTTGTAAACTATGATATGCCTTTTACAAAGAAAAAACCAGACGTACAACAAATAGATAATGAAAACATCGTTACTCCAATAAAACGGTTTATTAACAGAATAAGAATATCAGGACGAACTACAACAACGAACAAAGTTTTTAATTTTATTTCTTCGGAAGAAAACAAACAATTGTTGGAAGAAATAGAAAATAATTTAAAAATAACATTCAACGAAGTGTGTGAAGAAGACACCAATGTGGATTCTATAATTAATTAATCAAAGTATTTGTATTTCACCTAATTGTATTAACATCTTACAATATACACTATTCAGATTACACTTTAAATGATCAAATTAAAATAATAAATACGGTTTGTTTGTAAATTATGTAAGTTTATTATGCACAGCCCATTTTTGTTTTTGTATTTGCATTTATGTTTCTTATTATTATTAAACTTTTGGTCATCAATTGGAAATTTACTTTATAATGTTTGGTTGATTAACTACTCTAAATATTTCTTTACTTTAATAAAGACTTCAAAATATACAATATTTTGTTATATGGTTCATAGGTTTCGTTTAATTCCTTAAAACGTTCGGTGATGTGTTTGACTGTATTATTGTTGAAAATATTGGATAACATGTCTGTTTTCTTTAAATTCTTTTTGTATATCCTGATGAAGTCTATTATATTGTGTGTTCTTATCTTAAGTTCCCCGTACTTCTCAACTAACTCACATACCTTTTGTAATTTCCAAATTACTCCTTCTAAAGTAATATTTGTTTCGTTTGTTATTAATTTGTTTTTTGTTTTACATTTACACTTTATAATATTTAGAAGCCCAATGAATTTCTTCTTTTTTAAAGACGTTATCTTATATTCAGGATGTAATTGATTTACCATGCTCTTGTTGTTTTCGGGATCGGTTAATCGTTTTAATTTTGTTTTCAATGTGTTTGTATCGTTCAGCGTTTCTTGTTTAACATTTTTGAGGTTTTCTAATTGTTTAACGAGTTCGTCTTCGTTGTACTGATGTAAATGTATCTTGTTTCGCTGATAAACTTCCATTTAATTGATTATAATTAGTTAGTGTTGCATTTCCTCTTTGTTAAATCAATTTTTCAGCTGTATGGACTGGTGTTGTTATATTTCTTCGTCCAAATGTAAATATAACTGTTTGGCTCTAGTATGAAACCCGCCCGTTTGTTTAATTGTGATGTAGCTTGGTTATTCAAATATATGTCCGTTTCTAAACTTTTATAAAATTTGAAAATGATACAAGACCACACTGCCAAATCCCCCTTTTCTTTCGACTTGAATATAAACCAGAATAAGAAGAGACTTGCGTCTTACTCATCCAAACTCAATTCGCAGAAAACAGAGAACCGTGAGATCATGACAGAGATCACGGGTATCAGAACAGAGCTTTACAAGATCACAGAACCAGCTTTCCACATCGGAGAAGTTATAAAGAGAATGGGTGAGGAGTCTTACCTTGTGAAGATAAGCACAGAGGGAAGGTACATCGTTAAAGTGAAGCAGACACTCGTGAACTTGATTAAAGAAAACAAAGTTAAACTGCCCAAGGTAAAACGAACCCTTAAAGTTTTAGAAAATAAGGACAAGGAAAAGAAACAACACGAGAAATCTTTCAAAGAAGGCGGGATTGCGCCAGGGACAAGAGTAGCTTTGAACAACGACTCATACATGATTGAAAGAATACTCCCAACTAAAGTAGACCCATTGATTAGTTTAATGAAAGTAGAAAAGGTTCCGGATGCATCGTACGATTTGATTGGTGGATTAGATGAACAAATAAAGAAAGTATCGGAAGTTATTGAACTTCCTATTAAGAGACCGGAACTATTCGAAGCACTGGGAATAGTTCAACCAAAAGGCGTGCTTTTATATGGTCCCCCTGGAACGGGAAAAACTCTTGTAGCAAGAGCGGTTGCTCACCATACAGACTGTACCTTTATTAAAGTATCTGGAGGTGAATTGGTTCAGAAGTATATTGGGGAAGGAACAAGACTGGTACGAGAACTTTTTATTATGGCGAGGGAGCATGCCCCGTCGATTATATTCATGGATGAAATTGACAGCATAGGGACAAAAAGGATAAGCGGAGGTAAGGGAAGTAGTGACTCAGAAGTGCAAAGGACAATGCTTGAACTTCTCAATCAACTTGACGGATTTGAGTCATCTAAGAATATCAAGGTTATTATGGCAACCAACCGAATTGACATACTTGATCCGGCTTTATTGAGACCAGGAAGAATTGATAGAAAAATTGAATTCCCAAAACCAAAGAATGAGGCGAGGTTTCCAATCTTCAAGATACACACTCGGAAGATGAATCTAGGTGAAAACGTTGATTTGGAACAGGTTGCCGAAAATGCAGAAGGGGCAAGTGGTGCAGATATAAAGTCTATATGCACAGAAGCTGGTATGTTCGCACTCAGAGAAAAAAGGGGATCAATTGAAAAAGACGACTTTGATCTTGCAACCAACAAAGTCCTTTCGAAGAATGATTTGTTAATTAGCGGAGAGAATGATGTTTGGGTATAAGTAATTAACAACTGTTAAAATAAACACAGGGCATATGATAAACTGTAAATAATTTGTTTTTAAAATAAAATATAATTCGAATTCATAATAAAAAGAATTTCATCTATTTATTAAAAACATTCCATGTGATAAAAACAGGTAAAAACCAAAATTACGCCTTTTTACTGATACTTTTGTTCGATTTTGTTCTGTTTGGCGCTATATCGTTTCTATTTTGAGTCAAAATAAGTAGTTAGATACAATAGTCTATATTTAACCGACCACACTCATAATATTCCATATACAGTGTCATATTGTCATTTGAGAAGAAAAGTGTTTCTAAAACTTAAAACTTCTGGAGACAGTTCTCATCAAACATGGATTTGACAGACTCTAGAAAGATACTAGAAGAAATTATGAACAACAAGGACGCGTCATACTTCAAAATCAAACTGACAAAGGAGTATTTGGGTGATCTAGCTTCGGAATACTTTTATAAGATACCCAATCCACTTGATCTGACAACTATTTCGGAAAATATATACGCAAGTAAATATAATTCGGATAAAGAAGCCATTGATGACATGCGATTAGTTATGAAAAATGCCATAAGGTACAACCCAGCAAATACATTGCTCTACAGCCAAGCCAATAAGCTTTTAGATGAGTTGGAAATACTTTCTGCTAGGTATAAAATAGACCAAAAACACGCACTTTATCTTAAAGAGGAAGCAATAACGCTTAAAAGGACTTTGTCTGCACGTTTCATTGATGCAAAATTGTTAGACAAGACTAAAGGGTTTCTAGACATGGTGATGAGAAATGTACGAATTCTATCAACTAAGCATGTAACCCTAGAGGGTAGGTTGCAGATTCCTATCAAAAAGTTGCAGACTGTCATTTTTAATAGGAATTTTGAGAAGCTCTCTGCTATTCAGTTATATGAAACCGTAGAAGAACTGGAAGGAGCATTGGGTAAGAACACCCTTCTTGTTACATTCAAAGACTCGGTTGCTTTATTCAAGAAAGGAATCTACAACTACTATTTTCGACAGAAGAAATCAGAAATCAACAAGATGGTTAACTTTAAAAATTTCATTGAAAATATCTCGGCTAATAGACTGGGTTTATTTGAGAACGAAATACAGAAGCTGTCGCTTTATAATGAAGATGTAAAAACTAGTGAGTTTTCATTCTTTTCCCATTGCTACTACATATTTGTTTGCAATAAAGTAACAAAAACCCGACACAACTTGAAAGATGACAACATGGCTTACTTCAACAAAACTAGTAACATAGCAGCCGAGTCCCTGATTGACGCTCGCTCATTCTTGAAACCATTATTACAAAAGAAGATCGATTTGCATGAATTTTCAGTTTTGCTTTTCCATAACTTTGAGAATATTTTGATTACGGACGAATTGTTCAAAAAGGCTATTGCTAATGTGAAGAATTTTTCGGAATCTCTGTTTGGAGATTTCATGGGGAAATATTGCGATGTCAAAATAAAAGGCTATCATCTAGAATCAAAGACTAATTTGAAAGCCGAATTAGAAGATCACATTTCTAAAAAGATTGAGAAGAGTTTGACCGAACAAAGCGAAATGAAGATGGTGGAAGGACTTTTTGTTTTCGAGGGGAAGGATATAAATGTGTTTGATTATATATTGCTGATTATTAGAAGGATAGATAGTAAGTTAGCTGACACCAAAGTTTCCTTATTCATGAGATGCATTCTTAAATTTGTGAGATATGAAATGTTGAACAAATATGACGAAGTTGTTGTTTCTCCCATCCTTCACCAACTTAACATATTTGAGTCATCTGTAAATCAAGACAATATATACTTCCAAAGTATTATAGAGGACTTGAAATCGAAGGATTTCATATCTGCATTCGAGAAACCCCTGAATCCTGTTGAATTCGGAATGCTAAATTACTTTGATGTTATCACAACGCCCGTTGATATTGAAACGCTGCAAAGTAGGATTAAGAAGTTGGGCTATTTTAATTATTCGTTCGAAGGTCGAGAGAATAACAGCCCAAGATTTTGGGGAGAGCTAGAGATAATGTTCATTAACTGTATAAGATATCACCGAATAAAGAATCCAGAATGTAATTTAATAAAAAATGCAAAACAACTTCTGGAATACGTGTACAAAACGAGAAAGGATTATGACTACAATAAAAATAACGAATTGTTAAACAATAAAGAAAACATAACATCGAACCAGAAAGAAAATTCCAAAATGGGCAATATAGAAAATAAGGAAAGTGCTGATGAACAAATTTATATAACCGAGAACACTGACTATCTCTATAATTAACATTTTGTATTTATTCCGCGTATTTACTTATCCTTTTAACCTGTCTTGTAAAAATCAATGAAGTCCTTGGCCATATACTCGCATCTTGATGTGATCATGGATTTGATTTCCTGGATGTATTTGTTCAAGACATAAATGCTTTCCAACACAAAATCAATCAATTTTTCCACATTCAATTCTCTTGTGTGTTTACTCGTTATTAGCATGGAAAAATGGTAGTCTCCCATGGGCTTCTTTCTATAGACCAGGAAGTCAGCAGAACGACGCATCAAATAGCCTGCGAATTTGTTCATAAACATATCCTCTATCTCGTTCTTGTTTTTGTATTTAATTGAAATCCTCACAGAATTAACAGATGCTTCAATTAATACATCTTCATTGTTATCAAGTTGAGTGTGGATGGGTTTAAGTATTAATTCTTTGTTTTGGTTTACCTCTACTTCCGGAAAATTAAGCCGTTCCACGCTTTGGGAGGGGAATTCTCTTATCGCCAAAGTGTCCTGTAGAGTTTTCCTGAGCTTTTTAATCTGCTTGGTCTCCTGCATCCTTAGATTGAATAAGTAAAAATAAAATTTATTTTTAAAACAGTTTCGTAACAGGACAAACATTGAACCCGAGCTCAAGTATGCACTTCCTATTTCCAGCGAGATGTGTTAGGTTAATGAGTAAGTAAAAACAAGAGCGATAAAAAAAACAATTTTTAATTTTACTTTTGTTCCCTTCTATAAACATGGTATCCTTTATTTATTTACTGCTTATCTTTGTAAACTCCCTTTACATAACTCTCGTAATTGATTTTGTTATCTTTCCCTCTCATCTTATCGACGGCAAATGTGTAAACATCCTCGTCTAATCCGCCCGATAAGTCTCCAATAACAACAGTTTTCTTATCAGCCGCTCTGCTCATAAGTTGGAAGGCGTTTATTATTCCTTCCAGATCATCCTTCATGCCTAGTTTCTCAACACAATAGCCCACAAAACTTTCCTTATTGCAACCTGTTTTATCTTTGGCAAATGTTTCATCGTTCTTGGGAGACTTTAAAACAGCATGCCAGGCCTCTTTGCTTGGTATAAGACCAACAGCCTGTAATGCTGAGTTTAGCTTGATCTCGTCTAAGTATCCTTCTTTAGCCGCGTCGAACACATCGAAAGTGCTTTCAATGTCCATTATCATTTCTGGCGTGATCTCTGCCGACTGACCAGATTTATCGCTGAAATAACTCTCCATCTTTTCATTAAGTCTTTTCAAATACCCGTTCTCCGCGGTTGTTAGTTTATTTGACAACACTTCAAGCTGGCCTGGTAATATCTCCTTGTCTAGATCTGGTAGTTTCCGCCCATTTGCCTTTGCGAGTGTTGAAATCTCCATGTATGTAGAAGATAGCCCGATCAACTTCGCTGCCTGCTTATTCTTTTCAGTTGTGAAATAGTTTTCAAACTTTCGAAGATTATCCTTAGTCTCGGCTATCTTGTCTCCAACAACGGCGGTTTCATCAAAGAACCTGATTTTTTCGTTGCAAAAATCAACAAACCCGTCGGCCTGTGATTTGTAGTCATCGGCGAGGCTACTCATATTCATCTGCAGCCTGATGAACTCCTGGATGAGGTTGATCGCCTGCTTAATTCTGTGCGTCTTAGTGAAAGCTGATATCCACTCACTTAAATAAGTGATAAGCGCCTTGCTGTCCGGCTCGTCCATATCTATGTCTTCTGCGTCAACCAAGGCGGGTATCCCGAACTTCTTTTCTGCGATTTCTATAGCCCTGGAAAGTCGATCTACGTTTGTCTCATTTCCGTCCTCCATGTCCTGGTAGACCTTGTCATAGTCCATGCACTCATTGTCGAAGTAGTTCAGCATGGCGGATAAAATGAGCCCAGATCTTAGGTCTTTCTTTACCTTCTTAAAGGAACTGAGGCCCTTGTATTTCTTTTCCTTAAGGATCTTGTTGATCCAGATATGGATGGCCTTCTCGATGTTCTTTTCTTCCTCACTCAGGTTTCTTTCGTTGTAGGTCAAAATAATCTTCCAAATCAGCGCTAACTTGTGTTTCAACTCGCCCTCCACTATATTCTCTTCTTTCATGAGTGAGATGTCCAAGTCTTTCTTCATGTGACTGAAGACTTGTCCCATTCGGTCTAAGTTATGGATTTTCTCTAGTTTGGGATTTTTGTGCTCTTTCTTCTCTTTCTTAGTAAACGATGGCATTGCTGTAGATAGAGTGGCGTTTAACAACTGAGCAAGTTTTAGCCCGTCTTTGAAGTCGTTGTTGATGTCATAGATAGGTTCGAATCCTGCTCTGAAAAGTTTGAAGTTAGCCCATCTGACGAATGACTTGACTTGGGATTTAACCCACTCGGGTTGATCTTGGGGTACCAACACATCAGACCTAGGGATATTGTTCCGGTCGTAATAATGTGCTTTGGATTTTCTCACACTGAGCTCTCTGTCAAGCTTGTTTCTCACTATTTTGGGCTCAATATCAGCGGCTTTTCCAGGCATAGCTCCTGATAAGTCGCAATACTGTACTCGATCCGAATTGATTTTTTGGAACTCGACGTGTGCTTCTGAACGAGTTGTGAGGATTTTGTCAACTTCATCAGCTGCCATTTGTTTTTGGAGACTCTTGCGACCTTTATTAACTTTCCCTGAATAAGGTTCTTTATCCACACCTAGAATGTCTAGGGACTCTCTTGATGGACGTTTATTTAATTCCTGTTCGACCTGATCGGCGTTCTGTGACATTCTTTTCGTGGTCATGAATTTTCTAAAAATTTTAAATTTCAAAAACGATGAAACAAACTGAAAATGTTATCTGAAACTAAATATGTTTCAAATGATTTTAGATGACATTGAGAGCCAGATATCGGTATTTTATGATGAAACTGGTATCTACGACTACAGAAACTGTTAGCCAATCAAAACTCTTTCTTACGGCTTTTTGTAGGTCTAGCGGATTGCTTTAGTCAAATCTCAGTTTGGGATGAATTTGTTTTTTATAATTCAACAAAAATTATTTATTTATAACTCGGGTTAAATTTACTTTTGGTTTTTTTAAACTACATTTTGAGTATGATTTTAATTTTTTTGATTAGAAAGTATTATTGCTTTGGTTTATTTTTAATCAGTGTTGATTTTTCTGATAATATTTTAATATTGTTGTCATTAAATATTAAAATATTATTTGTTCATTTTAAAACAAAGAATACGGAAACGGCAGGTTTTAATTCTTACCCAAATATTAAAATATTGACAAAATAGCTTAACATATCCATGATATTTTGTCAATATAGAGTCTTAAATTTTGTGATAGTACTTGTATTTTGTTAATATTGTGTATTAGATAAATAAATTTTAATTAAATTGGTAATATAACACAATTTATTGTTTAACATAGTGTTACGTTGCTACTAAGATTTTTCTAAGAATTTAAAAAGTTAATTTTATTTATTCGCTCACACTACATCCCCTCTTACAAAGCCCCTTCCGAGCTCTTTACATACCCTATTTTTGGACCAAATTCGCCCATCTATGGTTTTACCGAGGTTTTTCCTACCGCGGTTACTCTAATGGGTTTCCTATATCCTCCATCTGGTCCTTTTATATAAACCATATCACCGGGATTTACGTGCGTTTCCCTTGTAGCCTTCCTTTTATCATGGTACCGCTTGCTATAGTCCTGTTTCTTCCGAACACAATCTGGGCATATCTTATTTTCTCTACTTTCTCTTGTTGGGGCCATTTGACTGAGGAGGTCACGCATTTTCCTGCCCATTAATGCTTCATAGGGTGAGACGTTTGTCGTGCTGTGAGGAGTCGATCGGTAGTTAAATAATAGTTCGTCAATCGTGTCTTCCATGCTCCATCCAAACATCTGAGCCTCTTCTAACTTGTCTCCTATTACTCTGTTGAATCTTTCAACGAGTCCATTTTGTCTGGGGGAATACAGTGGTACTCTTTTATGATCTATCCCAAGGCCTTCTAAATACTGTTCTGTCTCCTCGGAAATAAACTGTTTCCCGTTATCAGACACAAGCGATTTTGGTATTCCATACCTTGAGAACAGGCTACGTAGTTTCCTAATTATGGCACTGGATGAAATCGAGTCCATTCCTATGATTTCCGGGCATTTACTATGGTAGTCCATTACTACTAGAAGGTATTTCCACTTCCCCAGCTCAATTTCCCTTTTAGGTCTATCCCTACTTTCTCCCAGGCCCCCTCGGGCAGTTCTACTGGGTGTAGGGGTACTTAATATGTTCGTTTTAGACGATCACTGGCCCGACATTCGGGACACTCCTTAATAAAATCACGCACTTGTTGGTACCAAGCTGGCCACCAAAACACCTGTTCTATCCTTTTACAGGTTTTGTTTATCCCTTGATGAAGTCTGTGCGCTAACTCCACTATCTTGGTATATGAGTTCCTGTCTGGTATGAACCTTGTTCCCTTGTAAAATACTAGGTTATCTTTTACTGTTAAATGATCCCTTACCTTCGCAAATTCAGAGAAATTTGCTATATTTTGTTCTGTCCACTGTGGGTATTTCACAACCTCCCTTAGGTTCTTCATATATTGGTCATAGTGATCTATTCTGCTGGTTTCTCCTGTTATTTCTGCGTCTACTACTTTTACCCTGTCTAGCATGTTCACCACAAATTCTTCCTTTAATGGTATTTCTGTGTGAGTCGTCTCAGCCGCACTTCGGCTTAGCCAATCGGCCATCCCGTTATCTTGTCCTTTTATGTATTCAACGGTATATTCGAAACAAGAAACTTTTTCTCGCCATCGCTCTACTCTTGCCACATTTTTAGTGACCTTCTCTTGGGATAGTAAGGTTACCAACGCTTGATGATCTGTCCTTAGTATAAACTTCCTACCCAGTAGGTACTTTTTAAATTTTCCCATGGCCGCTACGCAGGCCAATGCTTCTTTCTCTGATATAGAGTAATTTCTCTCGTATTTGCGAAATTTTGAGCTCCAATAGCAGACTGGATTCATTATCCCTGTACCATCTTCTTGTTCTAATGTTGCTCCCATACCCGTATCACAGGCATCACACGTTAGGCGGGCTTTCTTCCTTGAGTCAGTATTAAATGGTATCAGGACGTTCCTTTTTATTATTTCTTCTTTAACTTCTCTAAGTGCTTTACTTTCGGTTTCACTCCAATTCCAGCGATTTCCTTTTTTCAGTAATTCGTGTAAGGGACTGGCTTTCTCAGCCAATGCTGGTAGGAACCGGCAATAATAGTTAATAGCCCCCAACACTTGTCTTACCTGCTTTAGGGTTTTTGGTTCCTCTAGTTTTTCAATTTGTTGTGCTTTACCTATGGCCGGTCGTATTCCATTTCTCGATATTTCGTACCCCAACCATTCCACTCTATCCGTTTCATTAATGGATTTCTCTTCATTAATCTTTATTTTATTTCTTTCCAAACAACTTCTTACCCCTTCCAGACGGCTTTTTACTTCGTCCCGATCCTTCCCAGCTATCAAAATGTCGTCTAAATAACACAACACCCCAGGTTCTTTACCAATAATTTTCTCAATAATGCGTTGGAATGCACTAGGTGCTGTTTTAATACCAAATGGCATTCTCGTATATTTATACGTACCGCAGTGCGTTACTATGGTGGTATATTCTTGTGATGCCACCTTCAACGGTATCTGATGGTATGCGTTCTTTAGGTCGATTTTTGCGAACAAGTCTTCAATGTTAGGTAATGGATATTTGTCGCCGACCACCGCTTGGTTCAGTCGTCTAAAGTCCCCACATATCCTAACACTTCCGTTCGGTTTCTTAACCACAACGATCGGACTCGCCCAATCGGTTAGCGTAGAGGGTACCAGAACACCCTCTTCTACCAACCGATTCATCTCGGCTTCTACTAGTCTCCTCATCGCGTAAGGGACGGGTCTGACTTTCCCTGCAAAGGGAGTCGCTCCCTCTTTTAACTTTATATCATATTCCAATAACGAACAACAAACATATACCTTAGGATAAAGATCATTACTTATCCGGGGGAGCCATTTCAACATGCCTAATCTCAGGCAGTCCCTGCTGGAGATTATGTTATCTCCATTCTCCACGACCACGAACCTTATTCCTGCTCTGTTTTTCCAAATTTAACTTCCTTGTTAATTTCTCCCTTTACCTGTATCTTGCTACCTCCATATGCAATCAGTATTTTCCCACAAGGTTCTAAATATTGTCCTAATTTCAAATTGTCCACCGTTTTGGAGTTCAGGCATGACACACTGGCTCCCGTGTCTGCTATTGCATTGAACTCCTGATTCCCAATGGTGATTCGTTTGTTCTCTCTACGTTTCCTTGGATCAATGATTATACGAATATTTCTTCTATTGTCCCATTCTCCTTCCGAATCTGAATAATAGTGGTGATGATGATCCCTCCTATTGGGTTCTCTTGGTCGTGGTCGTCTTCTTTCGTATTCTTCCTCTGAAAAGCTTCCTCTTTCTAGTCTTCTCATGGAACCCCTTTCTCTGTCGGTATATGTTCGGCGTGGGAACCTTTCTTCTCTATCCCTCCTTGGGTATTCTGAATTCCACGGCCTCCTTGAATAGTCTGGCTTCCTTGGATACTCCACTACTTGTGGAGTTCTACAGAACTTCCCGAAATGTCCTATCTTTCCACATTTGAAACACCTTGTTTCGTTTGCCTTGCAGTATCTCCTTAGTGGCGTGTGTCTGATTCCACATTTGTCGCATTCTTTAGTTGCCTGTTCTGTTGTGGGGGTTTCTTGTTGTTTGTTTTTCTTTTCTACCAACTCTTTGTGGGTCGCTTCTTTCTTTTCACGTTCCAATTCCTGTTTAACAGCTTCGTCTCGTTGGGCTTCACTGACTTCTAGTGCAAATGTTTCTGGGGGCGATTCCATTAGCTTCTCCCTCGTTTCTTTTGTTTGGATTCCCCCAATAAATACGTCCCTTAATATAGACTCTTGTTCGCTGCCGAGGTTGCACTTTGCTACCTGTTCATTCATCAATGCGGCATATTCTCTTATGCTTTCTCCCTCACCTTGTCTGCGGTTAAACCATTTAATCCTCGTGCATGTGACGCTCTTAGTCGGGTAAAAGTAGTTTTTAAGTTGTATCGTCGCAGTCTCCCAGGCTTCTTTTGTTCCAGGAAGCGAATTTAGTAGTTTACGACCACCGGCTCCTAAACATATGGTAAACAGCCCCATCTTCTTCTCCTGGGTTTCTTCCTCCCAACCCGACACCAGTAAGTAAGTTTTAAATTCCTCTATCCAATCCTTGTAATCCATGCTAACCTCTCCTTTGGCCATCAATACGGATGGTAGAGGTACCTGTCTAACTTCCTTAACCTCCTCTATTTCTGCGCTCCTTTTCTCATTTGGACTGGGTTCTTTTTCTTCTGTTAAGCTTGGTTCCTGTTTCGGCGCTGCTTCTGGGATCTCCTTCTCTTTTGCTATTTTGCTTCTCTTCAGTGCGTCTGGAGTGCTCCCTTCCTTTAAAGGGGCCGTGAGCAGTCCTTCGAACAGGTGGTCTACCCACCTTTCTACCAATTTTGTTTTTCTGTCTCTTACTCCAAAAGTTAGCTTCTTTAGCCACAGCATTTCCTGGATCTTCTCATTTGTGAGCATAGTTGTCTCTCTATCTTGCTTTTCTAGCCATCTTAGGCATTCCTCGACCACCGTCGACTCGCTCACTTGACTTTTGTCTACACCCATCTTTTGGGCTAGGCCATCCTTCAAGGCCCCTCTCTCCGCTTCTATTAAGCGTTCCTCATATCGGTTCTTAATCTGTTTTGATGTCGCCATGTTACGTTGCTACTAAGATTTTTCTAAGAATTTAAAAAGTTAATTTTATTTATTCGCTCACACTACACAAGAGAATAGAGTAAAAAATAAATGAAGGAATATTAACGTCTTATTGTTAATCTGTACAAATAATTTTGTTGTTTTGTTATTCTAAATCACAT
>JASNJN010000794.1:0-14411 GCA_030180075.1 Mikrocytos mackini
TATGTATGTATGTATGTATGTATGTATGTATGTATGTATGTATGTATGTATGTATGTATGTATGTATGTATGTATGTATGTATGTATGTATGTATGTATGTATTAGTGATGGTACAAAATCGACACAATTGTGACACAGTTTTGTGTCACGTTTTTGATGACACAAATGTGTAATTGGACATAATTGTCACTTTATAAATTTTTGTTAAATTTGACTCATAATCCTCTTTTTGACAATATTAGCAAGAAAATAGGCCATACGTGTCAAATTCTAGATTTTTATTTGTGGCTAATCCTGTCCAACCTGTGTCAATTTTATAAAAGTCGTGACATAACTGTGTCAAACAACCTTTTCCCCAAATTTGACAAAATTGTCAAATATAAACCCCTAAAATTTACACCTGTGTCATGACTAGGGTCTTGATTTATAGTACATTGTACTATATAGTACGTTTTTTCAACCATAATTTTTCGTTAAAAATGCAAAATAGTACCAAAAACCGCAAAATAGTACATTTCTGGGATCAAAATGAAGTCAAAAAATTTTAAACTTTGAATTGTTACGATTGTTCTAACAGGTTTTAAACAAAATATAAAATTTTCGAAAAAATGTACTATTTTTCAAGGCCCTAGTCATGACACATTTTGAAATTTGACACACCCCTAAAATTTCCAAATTTGAAAATTGTGTCAAATTGTGTCAAATTCTCGTTTTTGACAAAATCGTCACGGTGTGTCATGACAATTTTGTCAATGTGTCAACTGTGTCAATTTTGTACCATCACTATTACATACCATTAATAAGGTCATAAATAAAATTGTTCAGTCACTAGATTAAGTTCATCGAAATGGGCAGATTTGTAGTAAACGTTTTGAACATTTTCTGTTGATTCGATATCAAAGGGTTTAGATGGTGGACGATAAAAAGTCGGCCCATTCTATATTCTGAATTTAATAGTGGTTAAACACAGCAAAAGCACACAATTGTAATAGGGGCGGTTCCTATTAAAGATCAAACTAAAGAAGGAAATCCTAGAAACGAGTAAAATATCTAAAGCTCTTAGAAACTCAAAATAAAATATTGATATTTAGGAAAACCATCGGACTGTTTGTCAAATGTGGTATTTATTAAAAGTTTCGGCTTTCGAATGTGGTCAAAATTATTACTAGAGATCAAAACTGTGGTTTTAGATAATTTTATAAACAATTTATAACTACTTTTACAGCTTATTTTGAATATATTTCTTTACCTATTGCCTAGGTTTTCCACCTAAAATAAGACCTATTTTTGTAGTCCCTAGTGATAACGCTTGTAACCATGTGTATGGTTTGAGGTTACACTCCTTTTCGATAAATTCATCATGTCGGGTGCTCCGTGTTTTAAATAATGATTAAAATTTGATTTGCTCATTTTTATTAATATTTATTTAATTATTATTTATTTGAATTTGAATTTGAATTTAAATTTAAATTTAAGTTAATTCAAATTTAAATTCAAAAGACCTTTTATGACTGGTCATCATAATAGAGTATTTAGGTGCGCCTAAGCTTCACATTAATTGATCACGATTACACCTAGTGATAAAATATTTTTCTCTTTTGAAAACAAACTTATGCCGCAACAAACGGCTTCAACACCACTCGATGCAAAGCGTGGAAAATGGGGAACCCCTGATAACATAGACTATACAGAGAAGAACGCCGACGTACAGTTAAACGGTAATAGTGAATCTTGTTACGTCATGGACAATGACATAACTAATGACGTCATTGGCTTACGTCATTTTTAATTGTTTATAAATAAATATAATAATATAATAAAAACAGCATCATCAATTATAAATGTTCTTAAATAACTACAATAGACAAATGTCAACATCGACTAGTGTATATGACCACTATGTCACCCTAGGGCATATTAACATGATATCATGTGATAAAATCGAAAGTTATTTATCAAACCCAAACTCAGAACATTCAGACTACAGCGACCACGATCCTTCATACAAAGCAGAGAAAGCAACCTTCGCATTAAGCATCCCTAACACCAGTATAACAGTACAGAGATCATTGAACTTGTTAGCGGATACTCACAAACAGAACCTTATACAATGGGAAGAGGATTTCAAAGAAACAGTTTTATTCTGTCGATGGAGCCAGCAGACATCTAACCAAATACTGCATACCCTCTTAGCCAGTAGCATTCTCCCTATAGTTAAGGACCATATCACCACACAGGATAAGTTACATGCGCTTCTCAAGCATAAATATCCGAAGGGAAAGAGCATCTTTTACTATAATGAACTGAATAAGATAAAACAAAGAAACTTCTTGACTATCACTCAGTACCATCAGCGTATTAAAGGGGTAGTAAAAAGATTATCTATCTGTCTAGAATGGAATGAAATGGACTACTATAAAAAGGTAGAAGAAGCTTTTTACGCGGGACTTACAAGGAAGACTAGTTTAGAGATTGTAAAGTTTACAGCATTGAATTTTGAAGAGTTAGTCGACTATATAAAGACACAAGAGGAATCGCTTATACAGATGGCATTAGACGATCATACAAAATACAACAACCGTCCAACTAAGCCCACTAACGCATTCTGTTCTTATCATCAGACTACTTCACACTCAACAAAAGACTGTAAAGCATTACACAGAGGAAACACTAGAAATCAATCCTTCCGTACACGCGAGCAAACAACACAAGATAGATCATCTTATAATAGATCAGCCAACAGCGGCCAAAGAACGTGGAATACGAACAACTGTAGTTATTCACCTCAAGAGTCTACACAGAATAGACCACAATCGATAGAAAACGGATCCTTTAGAAGATCAACCAACTCTTACAGTTCAAACAATAATAATAGAGCGAATAATAACCCTCGTAACTCAAGATATTGGGCGCTCAAAGAACCACAAGAGATTCCAGATGTTTGTAGGACCAACGGAAAGGTCAACGAACTCCCAATAGAAATTGTATGGGACACAGGATCTGCATACAACTACTGTGGACCGGAAATTATAAAGAAAAACAATATTAATTCAAATTCTATTCCAAATCAGAAGGTAGAACTTGCAAATGGCGAACAAATAACCGTCAATGAAGAAGCAAGGATTGACTTTAAGATAGGAAACGATTCAGAACACAAATTTAGCGGTAATTTTAGAATAATACCCGCAAGAAACAATGAACTTCTGATAGGTATGGACTTTATGAGGAACAATGAAACCAAAATCGACCTAAAGAACAACCTCTTAGAAATAGATTCAAATCATTTCTTTAAATTAGGACTTACAAACAATAATAGTTCCAATGAGTTACTTAACGACACTGAGAAAACGGTGATACAAAAGACGAAAATCTATAAAACCATTTCCAAAATTGAAAAACCAAAAGAAAAAGAACAAGACTTGGAAACATATATAGCAAAAGTTAAACTAAACAATCCTGCATTAGGTAAGATCGATAATGCTTTTCACAGAATTCCCTTAACAGAAGATAAATCAGTGAGTAGAAGACAATACAATATTCCTTTAGCAATAAGAGAAGATACTAAAGATGAACTAAACAAATTACTAGACATGGAAATTATCAGATACAGTAACAGTACATTTTCTTCGCCAGCGTTTCCAGTATTAAAAAAGAATGGAAGCATTTGCTTAGTAGTTGACTACCGCGAATTGAATGGCATAACGAGAAAAGAACCATGCCCTCTAGAGAACAGTTTCTTTAATCTTCTACAAGCCAAGGATATGAAAAAATTTTCGAGTATAGATCTTAACATGGGTTATTACCAAATCCCAATTCACAAAGACGATATTCATAAAACAGGATTTTCAGCGTGTGGAGAACATTATGAATTTGTGCGTATGCCCTTTGGCTTAGCAAATGCTCCTGCAACATTCCAAAAAACGTTAAACAGAATAGTTGGGAATGAGAAAAACGTACATGTTTACCTAGACGATATTCTCATAGCGTCACCCAATGAAGAACAACATATCTCGGACGTTAAAAGAATTATAAACAAGCTTGTGGAACACAAAATATCTATAAACTTCGACAAAAGTAAATTCAATCAAAAAGAAATAGAATACCTTGGATTTATAGTTTAAGAAAAGATTAAAGATAACGAAAGAATAAACAAAAAGAGAATAGAACATAGCTTCAATGTGAATGATACAGTTATGTTAGAGGAACCCCTCCAAAGTAAGACTTCAAGAAGATTCAATGGTCCCTACAGAATAGTCAAAGTTGACGACAAGAAAAACAGAGTATGTCTAGACATAGATGGGACAGAACAATGGCACAACGTTAAAAGAGTTGTACCAGTAGCCGAAGCGGGGAGGATGTCGGAATAGGAACTTTCCAACAAGAAAATGTTAATAAAAGAAAAGACATGGCTGCGGTGGCTTTCTCCCAAAGAAGGAGTTTTATGTACCGTTCAGCAGATTTGAATTTGAATTAGCAATTTAGATTTAAATAAATATATTTTTAAGATTTTATAAATTTTAAATGTTTCAGAAAAAGTTTAGAACTTCACCCATGGATCAAATGTCCATGTATAATCACTACATTAAGTATGGTTGGGTACCATATCACCCCGACATTAATAATACCTACTTGCAGATATAAGCTATATTCCAATTCATAAGCAAATTTACCTCACACAACAACGTTTAACTTTTAATTCATTTCATAATTTACGTTTATATTTTAACAATATGTGTATATTATAGCGTTAATTATCTAGCAGGGCTATATCGGAGTCTAGTGTGTTTTCGTAGATCTTTTGTATCTGTTCATACTCAGAGGCTTTCTTAAAAATGACATATTTCTGATTCAAGCTATCAGCTAGTTCAGACTTTAATTTCAACACGTCCTCGCTATTTTCTAGTTTCACAGACTCGACAAATAACCGCTGGTAATCCTCTATGTTTATCTTTTCCAGGTCTTCTTCGTTTTCTTCCAACTGTTCTAACAACTCAACTGCCATATAGTCCTTCCTGAAGTTGTTTCGGTCCAACCAGTTTTTGTAGATGTCTCGCAAGGCCTTGAACCCGAGTACCCATCTAAGTAGTATCTCTTTTTTCTTAGTGCTCGTTTTACGTTCAAACAAAAGAACACCCAAAAAGATCATGAAGGTTGTGATCCTCTGAAGTGGGTGTAAATAGAGTCCTTTCTTGACTTCTAATAAGTACATGAAGTATACAAAGAAAGTAACCAATGGGATGATCGAGTAGTACATGGACGCCAGAACTAGATACTTTAGGTTAGCAGTGATTCTCTTTTTCTTGTATATTATCACTGAAAGGCCAAGAATGGCTGTTATAGAGAAGACAGTTACTAAGATATTCAAATCTGCAATGAACTTTGTGCCTTCGTCGTTTAAGTAACAGAATCCGAAGTTGTTTCGTACTTTTCCTTTTAACAGATAATAGGAGTTGACGATCACAAGAGACGCCACAAAGGCAATTAAGAACCACATATATAGCTTGTTGATCTTAGGGGTGGCGTAGTTGCGGAGAATGATGATGAAGGTGGTTAACACAAATAAAGGAAGTCCAAAAATCCTAACGTAGTGGGAGGAAATGTTTAGGACAGCTTTGGTACCACATTTAAAGTTAACTGTGTATTCGGCCATGAAGTCTATTTTAGAATAGTCTAAGTCCGCCGCAACAAATATCGATCTGAATATAGAGAAGAAAGCTAGCACACTGAGGTAAATGTATCGCCATTTCATATTTGTTTTCTTTAGTATGTGGAAGAGTAATATATAAGAAAGTACCAAGGAAAGAACATTAAGGCACGCGATGAAAACTGTCAATCTCATTTTGGGAAGAGCCGGAAATTAAAATTTTTAATTAATTTCAGTTTAAAATTTAGCAGAGCAATAATAAGTGTGTATATAAACATATTATGTTTAGAAAGTTCTGTCAACGAAGTTGGCAGATTTAGAATAACCATAGCTGTCTGTATATATCTTCGTACAACAAAATTCTTATAGCTTGATTTTACGATTTTTATCGAACATAAACCAATCTGTTGAGTGTATTTTTAATATATAAATATTGGAGAAATAAAAGTGAGGAAAAAGATTTATATCATACATTGTTTAGAAAATAATAAAATAATTTTATTTTACGTTTGGCTTTAAAAATTGAAAAATAAAGTGTTCATTTTAACTTAATCATGGCTATATATAAGGTTTGTAATTTTGGATGGGTTATATTTATTTTTTGGTCGAACTTCTCGTTGCAGTCCTCATCATGCCGTCATCTTTTTTACTAGAATCTTTATTTGTTTTATTGAGACTCGTAGATCTTTTTTCAGTAGTATAATCGGGGTCAGAAGCCATGTCATCTCCTTCATCATCTTCATCTATTAGTTGCTCTTCTGTTTTAACTTCACCTTGTTCCACTTCTTGCTGTTGATTATCATAATTAGTTTGGGTTTCATTGTTATTTGATGCATCTTCATTGGTTTCGATTTGATCTCTAGTATTTATTGTTGACTCTGAATTTATATCTTTGCTCATGTAATAACTGATAGTTGGATATTTGTTAGTATTCCCAGCAACTCCCGGCCAATTCATCGATGCTGATACATATATAAGATTAGATTCGTTATCCAAAAAATCCAAAGTATTATAGTTTTTCTTAACCTCCTTCATTATACTATGGTTATATATCGTCCCTACATCTTTCTTGAGTTCGAATATAACTCTAAGTCGACTTCCTGGGTCGTTACCCGTTCGCAAAATAACATTTAGATCTAACTTAGCCGTTTTACGAGTTTGTGCTTCAGGGTACCGTTTATTCATATGACACTCGGGTTTAACATTGATAAAATCATCCAGTCCCTCCTCGTCATGATAATTGCAGATGCTCTTGACTTTTTCTCTTATTACTTCTTTAAGTTTATCTTCCATTACATCTCGAACATCCCCTTCGTTGCAAAGGTTTTTTTCTACATGCATAAATTGTATCTCAGTTCGCCTATTGACTTCTGGCATGACTTTCGATTTAAAGAATGTAAAATCTTCGATTGCCAACAAAAGTTTATCTTTATCTTCGTTTTCATAATCGTATATTGTTGAAACTCTTTGTTTATATTCTTCGTATTGTTTCATAACCCACATCTTAACAATTCTAGTCATCCATGTAAAATAGTACTCTTTTATTTCGTCGCCATCACTAACTTTTGATGGCCATAAGCGGAGCTTTACCAAACTTAAATGACAGGCCAAATATAGAGTCTGATGATAGCTATCATGAGGAACAATGTCTCTTCTTTGATTAAGCAGTTTGAGTGTTTTGATAGTAACAAGATGTGGGAAACCATCCACGCTATACTTTTCTTTGAATTCAGCAAAGCATTTGAAAAATTCTTTCATGTGAATTTCTTCAGACGAAAATTTCCCACACTTCCCATTTATTCTATTATTCACTCCATCGTTTACAATAAGATTCATCATCATGTCGCAGTTTAACTTGGTGTTGGGAATATAGCATTTAACTGTGCCATCTTCATCTTTATCTTTCTCTGTAATGTCCAAACATCCTCTGATTATTTCTTCATTCCTTTTAAGAGTGCGCGTAGCTACGGTTAGGCTGTTTTTAAATATGTATAGAGGCTGCCCAAATATTGACATGAAAAAGAAAAATAGATGTTGTGGTATGTCATAGTCATTTGGTATACTGCCATTAGTATATAGCTTATCGGGGAAGTATCTCTCCCACTGTTCTTTGAGTACAGCCATTAAATCAGGGCTCATATCAGTAGCAAGATAATCTTCGATGGCGAATTTTGTGGTTTTACACTTTGTATATAAATCGTAAAGTCGTCTTGTTTTATTATTTGGTCCTGAAGACATCGTCATTTCTCTAAACTTATCGATTTGAAGTTCTCCAAAAGAGACGAATTTTGTTTGTTTTAATACTTGGTTAAATGAATCGATCATCCAAAAATTTCTGTTACTAATCTTCTCTGTGTAAATGGGAACTACTGATGAAAATATAAAGTTTACGGTTCTTCCTTTTATTCCATCGGGGTCTGATCTTATAGCTCCATCAAAAAGTGTGACAAAAAAGTTTAAATATTCTTTATGTCTTCCCAGGAATTTTGATGCTATCTGTTGTGATTCGAATATATTAGCTTCGTCTATAATAATAATAAGTCGTTCTACTTTGTTTCTTGATATTTTGGGCTTTTTCTTTTCATCCTCAGAATTGGAAATAACTTGTGATTTTTTAAGTGTTCCATCATCAATCATATTCATTATTAATGTCATTAATTTTATATGTATTGAGGACTGGCTTGAACATTCTTCTTTATTACTTGTAAGTTGTTCTAAACTCTGGGTATGAAAATTATCAAGTTTGTCTCCTTCATATTTGGGTAATTCGGTTTTAGTTTTGAGTATGTCGATAGTTAGAACAATTAAGCGATGAATAAAATAATCTTCAATGCTTTTGTTTTGGCTGGACTTTACTGAATGTATGGCTGATATTAAAAGTTCTTTGCAATCGACTTTAAATATTAAAATCGTTCCCATAAGGTTGGAGATTTTATCTTTAAGTTCTTTATCTTGTTCAATCACCTCTGAGACAAACTTAGATGGAATTTCTTTTCCTATTTCCTCTAATAAACCGCAGAAGGATGTCTTTCCACTGCCTGGGAAATCATTAAATACAATGCTTTTATCATTATCATCAATGTGCTTTATGAGAGTATATCCTAGTGTAATATCATTTATAACGTAATCTTTGTTTTGTTTCCATACAAAATTTAATTGATATCTCATGTTTTGGTTTATATCATGTTGGTTGCCCGAAGAATCGAGATATCCATCAGAAATGGTCTCAATATAATCCATTATAGATGTGCATTTTGCGTTGCTAATATTTTTGACAATTTCTTCGCGATAGTCGGGGTTATTAATATAGTTTGTGATGTCTGAACCCGAATATGCTTGGGCATTTGTAATACTGGGCTGTCGACTGGATACTTGTGTCTCTAATTCACTCGGCGAAGTTAGAGATTTTTTATCATCTGAATGCGCGGTTTCTTCATCTATAGGGCGTGTTAAGTTGTCTTTGTCGTCGTTTTGTGATTCTGTCATTTTTAAAGAAATTTAAAATTTAGAAACATCTCTAAATTTTATTTTTCTACAAAAACCAGAATGGGAAATATACTTAACGTAGACACAACAGACAACAAGACTTATGAAAACCCTACTAACAGTGGTTATACAACCGTTGGCCATTTGCCAACAGTGGATGCTATCCTAAAGCAACTCCGTAATACCTATATAAAAAATAACATGATAGTTATTGCTGAAGGTGCTGTAGCAATGGAGTACCTTATAAGCCGTTACCTCATTGATCATATGCCATAACTATTTTTAACTTTTTAAATTCTATAGAAAATATACTATTATTCTACATGGCGACATCGACAATTTATGATATATTAGAGAAGCTTGGGGACAAGTACATAAGGGAAGAGGCCCATGTACTCGATTTCGAGACCAGCAACCTCGATACAGAAGGTGTGAGAAAAGTGGTGGTCGAGTATTATGAGGCAAGGTACAGAGAACTTCGAGCGATGAGAGTCGCTGACTTAAGAGCCGTAGCAAATGCACAGGACGCAGGAGATGTCAAAGACCTCACAAAAGTGGACCTACTGAGAGTCATAATGGGGAATGACATTGAAGACGCGGTGTGTGCGCTCAACAAACAGAAGGAGGAAGAGACAGAGGAGGCATTCAGGAAAGCAGCCGAAGCCCACCAAAGCGAACCTCCTACAGAGGTATAGAAGCCAGCGGAGTCGCAGATCGTCCAGGGTATACCTTTACCGGACAAGTTTCTGACGAATCCAGGCACACCAAAGAAAGAATGGAAGGTGTGGTATAAGGGGTTCTGGAACTACCTATACGCATCCAACATGGATTCCCGTGAAGAATCGAGGAACATAGCCATGTTACATCACTGTCTTGGAGACGAAGGGGAAAGGATTTTAAGCATCATCCCTAAGAGCAAAGGAACTCTAGAGGAGATAAATGAAATCATGTCTAGCTACTTTGGCGAGACAAAGACCCCTACATGTTGGAGAAGTGAGTTGTTCCACCGTATTCAGCGAGTAGGAGAAGACGCGTGCATACTGAATAGAGTTGCGGCGCATAGTAGCCAACTGTGAGTTAGGTCAATTAGAAGAAGTGCTTGTCAGGGATTGGTTTATTGCTAACTTAAGAGACCCGATAGCACGAAGGACTTTAACTATGAAGCCTCCCGAGAAGTTCGAGGATACAATAAACAATGCCTTCCTGATTGAAAGCTTGAACAAACCCCAGGGACAGACGGGGAATCCTATAGCAGGAAGGTTCGATAGTATGGGGAAAGGAAAAGGGATGACAGTTACCGGCAGATGATTAACTGTGGTAAGTGTGGACAAAGACACTCAAGTAGTCGCAAAGCCTGCCCTGCTTACAATACCAGATGCAGCCGTTGCAACAGGAATAGACACTTTGCAAGTATGTGTAGGATGCCAGAAGCCGCACTTAGGAGTCAAAGACCGCCAAGAGGTCCCAGATACAATGAACGTCCTCGTGACGGTCCTAGGAATAGATTCCTAGAAGAAAATTCAAGTGAGGACGAACGAAGGTTCAGACAAGGCCCACCAAAAGATGACTACTCTCCATACTCCTTTAGTGGAGATGAAGACTATCGTACCTTCTCAGTGAAAGGTAAAAAGAAAAGAACTTCAGAGAAAACACTCTGGTATAGGAAGAGACCTATGAAAGTCATAGTAGACACAGGGTCGGATGTTTCCATACTAAGTACAGAGACTTTGAAGCGGGAGAGAATCTCAGAGAAACTCACAAAAGCCCACACCGTGATAAGGTGTTATAACGAGGCTAAAGTAAATGTGATAGGTACCACCAAATTAAAGGTGAGTTTTGGAAAAAGAGAGGAATTGATTGAATTCTTAGTAGTGGACAAAGGAGCCACGATAATCGGAGCCGAAGATGGTTTGAAATTGGGATGTTACAAATGGAACCAACCAAAGGAAGTCAGCCCCCTAAATAAGTACAGGAATATAAGGGTCTTGAATTATTGTCCGAAAGTTAGGTTTAAAATATATCTCAAGCAAGGTTACAGGCCCTGTATAGCTCGCGAACGTCCAATTCCATACGCCTTAGGTAACAAAATCAATGAAGAATTAGATAGACTTGTAGACCAAGGAATAATTGTGCCAACGGAAAGCAGTGATTGGGTAAGCCCCATTGTAGTGGTGGCCAAGAAAAGCGGAGAGGTGCGAATTTGCGGCGACTTCCGTATGCTTAACAAAGCAATACAGGACGACAAATATCCTTTGCCAAGGATAGAAGATCCCCTGGCAAAGATAGAAGCCGATAGCAGGTTTTATGCTAAAATAGACTTAAAGTCTGCATATCACCAGATAAAATTATCTGAGGAATCACAACCTTTGACGACAATTATAACGGCAAAGGGTACTTTTAAATATACGCGTATGCCATTTGGAATCAAATCGGCCCCAAGCGCATTCCAACGGATCATTACTGAACTGTTAGGAAACAACAAAGGAATTCTGGTCTATCTAGACGATATCCTCATTTCAGCAAAGACTGAGAAGGAATACAGACAAAGAGTAGAGTTGGTACATCGCAAGCTCAAAGAGGCCAACATCACCATCAATGACGAGAAATCCGAGCATAATCTCAGGACGGTGGACTGGTTAGGATATGAAATAAGTGAGAAGGGAATCCGACCATCGACCAAAAAGACAGCCGCAATCCTTGAATTGCATGAACCGTCCACAAAGAAAGAAGTGAGACAGGTACTTGGAACAATAAACTATTACTGTAGATTTGTGAAGAATATCGCAGCAATAGCAACTCCTTTATATGCTCGTCTAAAGAAAGAAAAGAAGTGGGGTTGGGGAGCAAAAGAAAAGGAAGCCTTCAAACAACTGAAAACGGCAGTCGCAAAGACGTCGGCCGTAGCACCGTTCCAAACTAGCAACGAATTCCCAGTGCGCCTGAGTTGCGATGCATGTGATCAAGGTATGGGTGCAGTTTTAGAACAGGTTCAGAAAGACGGAAACTACCAACCGGTAGTATATTGGGACCTCAACTTCATTTTCCCTGAAAAAGTTGCATTTCTCCTGAAATTCTTACAATTTTCCTAAAAAAAATTTGTTTTGAATAACTAATTACAGAATTTTATATGTTGTGATTTGAAATTTATACCATATATCCGTAGGATGATTATTTAACTGAAAATATAGTTTTTACTTGGAATTTCTGTTTATTTTTGCACCAATTTATAAAGTAATGAAAATATCTAGACCTGATTTTGTCAAAGTCTTGTTGGCAATTTTTGGAAAACCATCATAATTCATCTAAAATTAAATATAATTGAATTGCAGGATAAATTTAATTTGAAAATTTTGTTAATATAATTTATAAAATTAAAAAACGGCAAAAAATCAGGAAAAGTGTAAGAATTTCAGGAAAAATGCAACTTTTTCAGGCAAAATGAATTTCAATCGTATATTGGTCCTCTCAATTTAAGAACTATGAGAAAAACTATTCCATAGGAGAGAAGGAAGCACTAGCTTGTGTATCAGCAGTGCTGAAGATGAAAAGATATCTTCTAGGAAGACACTTTACCCTCAGAACAGACCACCGTGCATTAGTCACCTTACTATCTCAAAGTAAGATCAAACGGACGATAGCACGAGTAGAAAGATGGAGAGAAAAGTTGGCTTGTTTCAATTACTCCATCGAACACTTGAAGGGAGCAGAAAATCAGATAGCAGACCTGTTATCGAGATCCCCCGTCGCGGCCAACCATCAGAGCAAACCGATATGGGAGGAAATAGTTCTGAACAACATAACAGAGTCGGAGAAGCTAAGTCCTCTGACATATGAGACAGAACTGTCCAAAGTCAGTGGAGCAATTAAGACGGGACATTGGAACGAGAAACTTCAAAACGATAATAAAGAATACTACAGGAATAAGGATAACCTTACTGAAAACGAAGGGTTCCTATTCTACAAACGATATCGTTTTGTCCCGGCGATGAAAGCAAGAATGAACATCATCGAGGAAGCACATAAGCTACACCAAGGCATAGAGAAATCAAAGGCCAGAATACGTGAAAGATTCTGGTGGCCTGGATGGTATGCGGAAACTGAGACATACATAAAAGAGTGCCCAGTATGTCAGAAATTAGGTAGGATAAAAATCACTCGAGAGCCACCTTTAATAACAGTTCCTCTTCCGGATAAACCTTGGGACAAAGCCGCAATTGATCTCAAAGGGCCACTTGGTGTAGGCAAATACAAATTTTTACTGGTAGTCATGGACTATTACAGTAAATGGCCAGAGATCATCGGCCTAAACTAGATATCAAGTGCGAGTATCAAAAACGCACTGATCTCTATATTCATTAGGCTAGGCTTACCAAATACCATTGTCTCCGATAATGGTAAACAATTCGTGTCAAAGGAAACATCCCAATTCTGTAGGAAACTTGGCATAGAACATAGGCCGGTAGCACTATATGCACCCAGGCAAAATGGACTTGTAGAAAGGTTCAACCGGGTTATAAAAGAAAAACTAGAAGAGGCTGTAGAAAACAAATGGAATATCCAAGACACAATGTCCGCTCTTCTTTATAACTACAGAAGCACCCCTCACTCAACCACCCAAATATCCCCATTCGAGGCAATGTATGGCAGGAAGATGAATAACGAACTAGGTAAGCTAGTTCCTAGGGGGAGAGAAGAGAAGAAGGATGTGATCGACCGCGAAATGGTCGAAAGAAAGCAGGCAAAAATGAAATACAACTTTGATAAAAGAAAAGCCGCTTATGATAAAAATAAAAAGATTGGCCAGGAAGTCTATATCAAAGATAAAGATGGGAAGTATTCCGGCCCTAAAAAAATAGTTAATAAAGGCAAAACATCGGTATACCTAGGACCCAAACAGAAATGGCCAATGGACCGAATAGCCGTGATCAAGTCAAAGAGGAGGTTTAAAAATAAAAGGAAAAATAAAAAGAGCTTAAGGCCCACGCATACTCCCAATGGTGAAACGTTTAAGAGGGGAGATGTAGCAATGGAGTACCTTATAAGCCGTTACCTCATTGATCATATGCCATAACTATTTTTAACTTTTTAAATTCTATAGAAAATATACTATTATTCTACAGATTATAAATAAAACAACAAATTTATATCCAGTGTGTTAAATTATTAGTTAAAATTTTAGATGAAATTATTATTATCATTGTTATTTTACACCATTTTTACACATTGTATTAATTTGTTGTTTTATTTATAATCTGTAGAATAATAGTATATTTTCTATAG
>JASNJN010000795.1:0-32819 GCA_030180075.1 Mikrocytos mackini
ACACTAACCCTTAGTTGCTTGCCTATGTTGATGATGGTTAACCCCGAGTTACATATCTTCCTAACTCTTCTGTATGCTTCTCTTTGTAAATCATCTTTCGTTGTGTTTGTGTTGACCCAGACCTGTTTGAAACCCAGGTATTTGTATTGGGTTTTACACTCGCTTGTCATTAGTGGAAATCTCTTTAACACTTGTGTGAATGCAAGCCTCTCCCTMGGTCTGTCTGTCAAAACTGCACTCTTCTGTTTGTTTATTTTCAATCCTAGTAGTTCTCCTAGTCTGGCGATCTTACTGACCTCCTTTTCCAGCGAACTGATTGAAGCTCTAAATACTTTGATATCGTCCATATAGCATATTTTCGCACTCCACCTTAGGTTGTTGGATGGTGCGGGACCTCCATTGACCTTGGGTTTGAGTAGTGAAAGTGCTAAACAGAATAACGTCGGGGACATCTTATCCCCTTGGAATATTCCTTACTCGATATCAATTCGTTTGGTTGAAACACTAATGTTAACCATATATGTATGCCACTGACGCATGCGAGTACGCACTGTATTGAATAGCCGTTGAGTTTTCCTAGTTCCAGTCACGAAGATGTACCTTAACATAACCTCTAGCGCTTGGTTGCTCACCGAGTCATAGGCTTTCTGAAAGTCTATGTATGCTATGTTTAAGGACTTCCTGAATACCCTTTGAAAAGTCGTTACGATGTTCTCGCTACATACTTGAGCGTCGAGACACCCCCTCCTCTGTGAAGTGTTTGCACATTGGTCCATGTCCCAATTGTGAGCCTCGTACATGGGCCCTATAATGCGTCCTTCTATCACGGAGGTGAAGATCTTATAAAGGGTATTGAGCATGGTAATGGGGCGGTAGTTTGTCGGGCTCTACTGAATCCTTATTCTTATGGAAAAGAATTGTTCTGCCCGCAGTGAACCACATTGGTGGTTTCATTTTCCCATTCCATAGCTCATTGTATAGTCTTTTAAGGATTGGGATCAGGGTGCCTTGCAATTTCTTGACTAAGTACCCATGAACCACGTCTGGTCCCGGGGCTTTCCAGGGACTTAGTCTCCTGATTGCTGATACGATTTCCTTTCCTTTAAGACATTTATTGTGGACTGTTCCTTCTAGTTTATCAACCCCATTATCACCTAGTGCTTTCCTCATAGCTTCGGAGTCAAAGTCCGATTCCCTCTGCCAAAGACCTTTCCAAAAGGTGAGGTGTGTCTGGTTTTCGGGAATCTTCACATATTGAAGTGACTGAGCCTTTGCCGGGGGAAATTTGCCGAAACGTTCTACGTCATTGTTGAGTTGCTTGTTTCCGATTTTCCACCTGGCTCTGTTTTCTTGTATGGATAAAATATGGTTAATAAGTTACATATAAACCATGCAATGTTATTTTTCTTTAGACTGCAATATACAAAATTGTAGTTAAACACTCGTATTTATATTTAGTTTTAATATATACACAACATTAATGTAAATAAACCAGAATTACAACAGATCTTTTGATGATTTTATTGAACGAACTCATTATGTTAATGAATATTTCCGCAATTTTATATTATATTGTAATTACCAAACTTTTCTTTTGATACAAACGGTTAATAATAAATTACAAACATATAATTTACTCTGTGTCCAGTTTAATGTATAAAATATTTTTCCACAACAGGCCGTGTACTGTAAAAAGTACACAAAACAGATAACWTGATTTTTTGTGTGTACTATAWAAAGTACACAGAACAGATAACCTGATTATATGCGTGTACTGTAAAAAGTACACGAAACAGATAACCTGTTAATGATACTATTCAATAAATACTGTTCGTATTAGGCGCAAACATGTTAAATAATGTTCGCGCTTGCTATGATTATTTGTCTATGATAATCATGATCATCAAATATATACGTTGTCGTTTGTTAAATTCTAAGTTTATCTGCTAAATCATATCAACATTGAAATCCATATACTTACTAATACTAAATACTTTCACTGTATGGGCGTATATAATATTTTTATATATTAATGCCCGGATTACGCTTTACCTCATATTTTTCAGTTTCCCGCAATGTCTTATTGGCCAATAATACAACAGCTTGGGTGGTTTAATTATAGAACATGTGATTTTCCTGTAAAACAGTAGAATATCGTTAAATAACTCTTTATAATTCACAAGCCATAATTTAATTATTTGTATTGCGAACCTTACCATTTTACAAAAAATATGTATCATCGAGGTGATATGTGTTAAAAACACCGTCTTTGTGATCAATTTACTGTATTTCCTTCGAAGAATATCATAAAAACAAATAAAACTTTTCTTGTGATGGTGTGAGGAATTTTTGACACCTTCATAAAATTGGGAGCAAAATGGAGTATTTGGAACAAAATGGCCGTGCATTTATTTATTAATATACGTGGTAAATATTTACTAATTTAAAAGAAGCATTTATAGACACCTTAGAAATAAGTATTTGAGTGCCGTTGCTTGTTTTTCATTTTTGTTTTTTGTAAACTTTTAATTTATTCAAAACAGTGAAGTTATATTTAATATATAATATAAAACGTCTTTTACATTTATTAAATTAAATAATTATGTATTAAAGTCGTATGATAAGATATCATATGTATAATCAATGTTAAAGCCCGCAGAGGGGGTCAAATTTTTCAAACCTTCGAATACCTGTTGTGTATAATATTGTTATAAAAGTACGTAAATAATTAAATGTGTTTAAGTTTTTAAAAACTGTGGAAACCCTAAATATTAAAATGGTATATAAATTGTTAAAATACCATATAGGTATCTCGCCGAAGTCAAAGAGTTAATCATTACAAACTTTCAAACATAGTTTATCAATTTATATATGGAATATTTTAAAACCTTTGAATGTAGCATTTATTACACGTTTCGCATGATTTTGTTTCTATAAATAACTTTATATGTACATACTAGGAACGGAAAATAATTTAAATCAGAGTTGAGAATTTCTGACCCGACCGTCCGAACCTGACCCATACGAGTCGGGTTCGGGCGGAAGAAGGCCAAAACGCTAAAAACTCTCACATGGATGCACTTTTAAAAATATGCACCATTTCACTAATTTACACTAGATATTAATAATTTGATTTATTAAATAGTTAATTTGCTCTAATATTAGATGCTTAGATGAAAACAAATTAAAACAAAACATTTCAAGCTTTGATTCGTTATTATTGGATATCATTAAATTTTTAAATTGTTGAAATTAATTTTTTAGTAGAAAAATGCTTACAGATTTCCCGCTCGACCCGAAGGCGGGGTGGTTCGGACCGGGTTCTAGAGGCTGACTTATAACTGGCCACATTTTTACCAAAACAGCCACAAAAATTCGAACTGGCCACATTTGGATTTCGTTGTTTGGTGGCTATTATGGTAAATCGGTAATATTAGTACTTTTTATTAACGCTTAGTTAGTTTTATACAATAAAGAATGTTCTAAACCATTTAAAATTTTTTAAAAATTAGTTCAAATATGTTCGGCATTTTTTCTTCCAACTGGCCACAAATCTTCCAAATAGCCACAAAAATTCGAACTGGCCACGTTTTTGTCGCAACAAGATATACTCTTAAATAGCGGTGAAAATCGCACCTCTTATTTTAATTTGATAATTTCAATCGTTTTTTCAGTATTAGAAATTATATTATTGGCGTATGCTCGAGTTTTTAGAAATTGAGTGCCCATAAATGTGGCTATTTGGAAGAAATGTGGCCAGTTCGAATTTTTGTGGCTATTTGGAAGAATCGTGGCCAGTTGGTAGAAATGTGGCCAGTTCGAATTAAACTGGTTCTAGATTTGAGCAAAATTCTAAACTCTGCTTTACATTTATTAAATTCGATGTAGAAACTAATAGGAAACTTATCATAAAAGCCTTAACTAAATCGCCAAAATCTAAAGCCTTTTATTTAAACCGAAATTCATCTATACACAAGCCTGTTTTACAATACAGAATTTAAAATTTCCAATTTTACATACAATACACATAAATAGAGTTAGCAATTTTTTCGTACCACAAATTTCTCGAGAATCAAGAAACGGATTTTAGGCCTTAATTCCCGGGAATTGGGAACTCTGCTCATAAAATAATTATTAAACTCACAGATGTGCTACTTGATATTTAATACCATTATAATTAATATTAAAAAAATTTCCAATTCCCTAAAATTAGACATTCAAAGTCTTGATTTTGATCGAGATGCTTATCGAAACGAGGTAATTTTCGATATTTAATATAACGGGAACTTATGTTGAAATAGTCCTTTAAATAAAACATATTCCATTTGGTGGAATAGTAAAACGTTCAAACAACATCTACTATACATTCGGAAACAAGCTTTCACATTCATTGTCTATAATTTGACAAATTTATAGAAATTTGGTAGTATTTTTGAAAATGTTTGTGAATCTGGAAATTACGAAATTCCAACGAAATGTGCTGAAAACAACACAGAAATCACGGAAAATATTTGAAAATCGATATATCATATCGATTATACATTTCGAGATATCGATTCATTCTATTTTCGATAAAATTTTGAATGTCTATTGGAAACTATATTTTGAATTAAAATAAAAATTTTATAAAATAGTATTTCGAATGTATTTTGTATGTTAAGTTCACCATTTTAAGCACAAAACCTTCCTAAAATATTTAAAAATGTGGAATATAAAAAGTGAAAACTAATTCTAATTAAATTATAATGTCGCAACATGGCGTATATAACGGAAATATTGTAACTAAAATTCTTTTGCAAACTCTAATAATATACTTTTATTTTATTTTAAGATGTATATTGATATATGTTCTTTCATTAATATTAAAGCTAATCATGATATTTTTATATCATATTTATAATATACAACATAAAAATACTTAGATAATAATCAAACGGAATTTTATATATGAAAATAACATTCCATTAATTAATTATTTTCCCATTGCCAGTACCCTTCGTTATATTCATCGCTTTCATCCATTTTCCCCGCCGCACTATTCTTTTTAAAACTTTTATGTCTCTCTACAAAACAGGATAAACATTGAAATTCATCCATGTTACAAGCAGGACAATATGTCGTAATCTTATTATTAGCTTTTCTTTTAAGTGATTCGTTATATCCACTGAACACATATTTGTTATAACAAAACTTGCATCTTTTTCTGTTCTCGCTATTCTTTAAAAGTTTATGTTCATTAATCTTTGCCAAAGAACTATCACTTCCATACTCCTCAAAGATATCTTTGACAAGCGACTCTGTGAAACAACGCAAAGTTATCTACTTCTGTTTCCTCGCTTTATTAGAAATGCATTCGCTACGACCGTGTTTAACAATATGTTAATCGCAACCTTCCTATCCCACTTATTCCCCTTCCTCGTAGCATCATAATACGATGCAAGCTGGTCAGAAACATCGACACCGAACTTTGTGTTATTGTACTCAACTACCATTCTTGGTTTATGGCGTGTTTCTTCTCCCACAAAACGTGGCTCTAACTGTACCATACTTGAGTCAAAACATGTACTAAGCATGACAACGTCCCTTTTGCCTTTCCATTTCATTATTCTAACGAAATCAGAACTTATTAGACTTATTACTTGCCCACGTCGTAGCTTTTTGTTCTTGAACTCGTCTGGTAAGAACTTCTTATTAGACCGTACTGTCCCAAGAAGATTGGTTTGGCGTTCTATGCAATAATTAGCAAGTTCCAGACTTGTGTAGAAATTGTCGGTCACCAACATATGTCCACGACCAAAGTAGTCAGTAATTAAAGATTTTACTATAGAGAAGGGAGTTGTAGATATATCTATTCTGGCAGGCTCTTTCCCTGTGTATATCTTCATCGAAAAGACAAACCCCGAAGTATCTGTTAGTTTGAATATCTTAACGCCATATTTACTGGCTTTTCCGGGGATGTATTGTCTGAAAGCAAGTCTTCCTTTCCATGCAACTAGACTTTCATCAATTACCAGCGTTTTCCGAGCTTCCCATGTATTTTTAAACCCATTATTCAATATTTTGACCAAATATTCAAGATTTTTTAACTTATAATTAGACACTAAATGATCAGAATCATTAAAGTGCAAATTACGCCAAATATTCTCAAATTTATTTCTGGCCATTATTTTCTGCATAAGAGAATTCTCGTACAGGGGATTTCTGCTCCAGTAGTCCTTAATCGAAGGCAGCTTAACTATGCCCATATAAAGCTTCACACCAAGGAATAGCCAAATATCCTTCGTTGTAATTGGCTGCCATTGAGATACAACTTCATCTAAGTCACCTGAAGGGGAGCTAAGTAAATGTCTTTCTGCATATGCATTAGTGGAAACTACGGCTGCTTCAATCAATTCGTCAGTCACAAAATGCTTGTAAACACTAAGCGAATTTAAAGAAGCATCTAAAGAAGTGTCCGGAATAAGTGGAGAGAATTCAAACACATTCCCTACATCTAGGTTATCATCACGGATAAAGTGTGCGTTGCTTAACTCATTAGAATCGTCGTCGATCAATAAGCCATTGTTCATCATAGTTATGCTATCCATCTCGTTAGATGAACTTTCTGATGGAGAGGAACCAGGTATGTAATCAGGATCGCTTGATATATGGGATTCAGACAATGAAGTTATTGAGTTGGGATTCATCTTGTATTATAAAATTTAGTAATATATGAAGTGAAAAGAAGTTTAGAGACAACTTTTACTTAATAACTAGTTATCATAGATCGTTTCGGAACATTTGTACTATCATTTCCCAAATGTTTTTTTATGTATGATTCAAGTATCAAATAGAAAAAGATGAATGTACAAACATATTTAGAATATTAATTAATTGATTATGCTAGCATTTGTTATTTTGAGATCGAATTATTTTATTAATTCCATGTTATAAATCCTATATAAATTATCTCGTATTATATCTTCATAATTATAACAGATTCAAACCACCAGATAGCTTTTCCAATGACATATCTTATCACATAACCTTTGACAAACTCTATAAATTCACCTCAAGATTTTCATAATTATATTCCAAATCCTAAATATCACTCATTATCGCTTCATTTATTCCATATAATTTTCGGTTCTAGTTTGATTTACTATTCATTCTATTGTCAGCTATTTTTATCATAAAATATAGTAGGGTTCTATTTTAAACAAAGATGTAAGACGTTGTTGTTATTGTCCCTGTTAAATGATTTCATCTTGTATTAGTAACCATTTAATTCTTTCTCTCGCATGATCTTGCATTTTATCATTTCAAATTTTCCGAATACGACGACAAATTTTAAACCCAGAAATAGACTCTACTTCTTCTTCTTAGTTGAACGTTCAACACCAGTCGACTAAATGTTGGTCTGTCGAAATGTTATCTAAATTCTTGGAATCATGTAAAGAAATTGTAATTCGTCCTAGAAATAATATATACCTCCCTATTAATTCTGTCAGTTCTGTCAGTTCGTGGCTAGTCATATAATTGCTTTTTTATTTCTAAAAGTAAATTTTAAAGTTTAGAAATTGAAAAGAACTTGAGGCGCTACTAGATCTTCCAACAGGGCCAATATTAATGAATTCTAATCTTTCACGTCCTTATTATGGACGACTGGTTATATATAGAATATAATCTTGTTATATCAATACTTCGTTTGATGTACTGCACAAAGAACTAACTAACAAGCAACAATTACAATATCACTTAAGATAGTCCATATAATGCTTATGTACTAATCAAACAATGAAACATAGCTTGAAAATGCACGAAAAAGACTTTACAGCATTGTTTCTAGATTAAATTGTAGAACACGTTACCTGAAGAAACAATGAACAGCTTTAATATATATAAATCTATGAACGAGCAATCATATAATAACTTAGTCGAGAAAGCTGCTAATAAAGGTAAATTCAAACGATATAAATAATTAAAATTATTAATGTTGAATAATGTTTTAGATAAACTGCAATAATCCAAATTTAAATGTACTCGTTGGTTATTATTTTTATATTCAAAAATTTAGAAATGGGGTAACAAACAAGAAAATAACCCCAATACAATAGTAATTTATTACAGAATATTTTTATGATTAAATATATAACTACAATTGAGACATCATTCATGTAAGGTTTTATCCTGTTATCCGTTGCCTAAATATTAGGTTACACTTCAAAGTCTTATGGATTCATTAAAACATATCTTCTTTGTCTTGTTTTATGTTCATCACCAATGAATATATCTTTGTTAATTCACTTATAGAAACAAACTCTCTGTTAAAGCTTTAAATGTCTTCTATATCGTTTATTACCAAACCTGGTTTATTCTGTATATTAAATCTAGCATCTTAAATTGGAAAGACTTAAACATGTTATCTATAGTTCTTGTTTTTCTTTGTTTGAAGATATGGATACATATACTATGTCACAGATGTGTTAAAGACGTTGAAAAGAGACACTTCATTATACCAGCTTGTATTTCAGTCATTCTATAGAAAGGATGTCTTTCTTTGGTCCAGAACAAAAGTACCTGTATTACAAACTTCTCACTATTCAATCAGGCAAGTTAACGATATAATTAAGTTGATATATATGCGTCTTAGTCTCTTATCGCTATACCATAGTTTTCCTGGGCTGTCAATGCCATGTGGTCGGAGAAATTCTAAAAGTCTGAAAATTAAAAAATCTAATAATTTGTAATTATATTTATCCCAACGAAATACAAGTGTATGTCAGCTATCCTGTTCATAATATGGCCTGCTCAAACCTGCTTAGAGCTGATCTAGAACATTGGTTTTAAAGTGTACATAAAAGATTTATAGGAATAGATAGAGCTATTCGTCTTGTAATTATATACCTAATCTTGTTATGATTTTATTTATCATATAATCTATTATCGAATATGTTCTCAAAATAAATATTTTTATAGGTGACATTTTTTAACTCAAACATAAAAAAATTTCACAGGTTGACTAATATGAAAATTCCAAATAATCAATATAGTATATATATTCTATATATAAGTGTCCAGACTTGTTAATACATTCTAATAACTTCTTGATTTTTATAGTCCTGAAAGTGTTAAATATCCTAGAACCGTTTTTTATCTGCGTTAGAAGTTGGCGAACCTTTATTGTTAATTGTTTGATGGAAGAAGTAAGTTCAGCCCCGAACAATATGTATACGAGCGTGTAAGAGCAACACAATGTTTTTCAAATTCTAATTTTGAAAATGAAACATGAATTAACAGCACTATATGGACCCTATAACATCCCGAATTCCTCGACTATGAACTAATTCGTTCAATTCCCTTACATTTCAATTTACACAGGATTTCATCAACATAATTTCAAATTTAAATTCGAACCTCAATATTATTTTCTCACATGTCTACAATCATTCAAAGCCACAACCACATTCTTACGACCTTCAAAACATTCTTATACACACCATTACTTTTCATTTACAACTCCTAGAAACATACAAATAAATCACTATTCATAATAAATTCAAACAAATTTCATAAATGGCTTTATTAGACGCAGCGGAAAAGATTAAAGATACCAAACTACACATTAAACATTCAAAGGATAACAATAAGATTAGTACTAAGCGTTTAGGCATTTATTCCATTTTAATTGTCATTCTATTCATAGCAATTGTTTTGATTTTCTATCCAAAATCAACAAACAAAAAAGGAAGTGTTACAAACGGAAAAATAGAAAATAACAGCAATAAGCCCTCATCTAAATCAACAACTAAAACAACACGCAGAGTTAGTGTCAATAAGGAACCCAACAATAATAATCCCAATAAAATCACTCTTACACCCGCTCCTTCTCCAAAAACAAAACCAAGAGTACAAAACAATGTTATAGAAATAAATCAGACATCGTTCACCGACATGGTAAATACATTTTCATCTCAAATAAAAGAATTATTCAATAAGACTTACAGCGAAGAAAATTATAAAGATCCTTTGACATTTAACCATACATTAGAAGACATAACAGTACAAACTTATCCAGAACTAAAATTGTTTATTTCCGATATATTGCTTGAAACAGCGGATGCAGAGGAAATCATTATAAACGAGAATTTAGAAGAAAATATAATGTCTTCTTATTACAGAATTATGTTCAAATACTTCAAAATTATCCACCGCACTTATTCATTTTACATGTCAGATGAGTTTAAGACAGTTATGGACAAAAGTAGCTCTGACCTTGAAAAATCAGACGATGCCAAATTTATGTTTCAACAATTACTCCTAAGACGAGAATTCGATGTTATAATGCAAGTACACTCAAAGTTCGATCCTGAACTTAAGAAATTGATCATTGAAAACAAACTTACAACGGAAAAGGAATTAATTGGTAAAAAGATTATCGAAATGTTTGATATACTAAAAACTACTTTGTTTGTGGGAAAAGTCAAAACATTTAATTTTGGAGATAAATTGAATGACATAGAAATAAAACATTTACTTACAAAATTGGACGGTGGTAAAAAGTTTGTTATATTGAACTTTTACTTGGTTTATCTGAATATATTTGAAGTGGGCGGTGATTATTCAGTGCAAAGTATAAACAAACATTTTGAAAAGATTGTTGCACAAATACAAAGCAAAAATACAAACCCTGAAATGGGAAATGACGAATTAAATTGGAAGAAAAACACTTTAGATAAGTGCAGGAGTGTGTTACAAGGTGTGGTTATAGCGGACGTTAACACATTTGAGGAGTTTATTGAAGTATTTGACGGAAAGAATGAATCATGCTTGGCTGAAATAAATAAATTGATAAAAATGTTTTCATTTTAACATTGAAATTGCTAATTATTCGATTTAATTTTGAAAACTATGCGCTTTTTCAATCTTAAAATATTTTTTGAATGTTATTTGGCTATTAAAAGAATCAAATTTTATATGAAAAATATTATTGTATATAAACAGTGTCATATTTAAAGAGTTATTTTAGAATACAATAAAAAATTTTATTTGTTAATTTCTCGATATCCACATTTCAATGATTAAATTTGTTTAAATAACAATAAAATTTGGTTCAATTTTAGTTGTAACAATCAGTTTCCAATTTTTTGTTTTGTTTATTAATCATAATATTTATTTTATTAGAGTTCTTATTAAATTGGCCCTTTGTCTTGTTTAAGATCATCCATAATTTTCTGTATCATCTTATTCTTTTGCAGCATTTCAGCTACTTCACAGTTGGGAACACGCAATGTGTATGCGAGTTTATAAGAACCAAATTCGAATCTTCTACGATCCGCTCCCTTAATTGTTAATATTCCAAGCTGATATAACATTGAAATGATTTCCGCTATGTCATATTTTTCCTTATAACTAGGGGTCGGAAAATATATAACTTTTTTTGGTCAAATAATAAATAATATATGACAAAAATATTAGCAAAATATATGACTTTTTCGAAATTTATGTTTAAAATTTTACCGTAAATTTAGATTAGTTTCTTTTGAATTTAAGTAAAGGCAATTGACTGGTTTAGAATATAGTTACTTCGTGAGGTATATAATAGAAATTAATCAACAATATTTGAGCTATGTTACAGCGTATAGAAGTCTTCTATATAAATTATGACTATATATAGCAGAATTAAAGATTGAACTTACAAATATTCGTTTTGAAAAATTTTGAATATTCATCAAAAATCGTATTTAAACTTTTCGTTTTCCAAATATTTTGAAAAATTTAAACAAATATTCAAATATTCGTTGATTTTGCGATGTAAAAATATTAAATTTAGAATTTGATTAAAAATATTTATTAAAATTTAGATTTTAGACCAGAATGACGAAATTAATATTAGAATAAATTTATTTTGAATTTTCAGAATTTTAAGACATTACAAAATTCTGAATATTCTTCGATTATTCGTGTCTTTGCAAAATCGTGCTTCGAATATTCGTACGTTTGTAGGTTTCCATCCTTTAATCAAAATGTGTAGATAATACCTATCTAAACCATCAGATACGAAGAGAATAATCGAGAAAACATAGCCTTATTTCGACTTGTACTAGACCAAAGGCTATGGGCCGAAGAGATGAAGAATACGTACATTACCTCCCTGGATATCATAACAATAAATTATGGACCAAGGCGAATCAAATTGATTGAAGTAGTTGTTCCCACCGAGGATTTTATCCTATCTCGGAAAGGTTTGAAGCAGAGTTGAGAATTTAGCCTTAATCCAGAACCCGACCCGACCCACCCCGCCTTCGGATCGGACGGGTGGGAAATTTGGAAAAGTTTTTCTACTAAAAAATTTAATTCCCCCAATTTAATGATATTCAAAAATAATGAATCAAAGCTCAAAAATTGTATGTTTAAATTTTTTTTTCATCTTAGAATCTAATATTAGAGTAAATTAACTATTTAATAAACAAAATTACGTAAATATCTAGCGTAAATTAGTAAAATTGTGCATATTTTAAAAAGTGCATCCATGTGAGAGTTTTAGCATTTTTTGACCTTCTTCCGCCCAAACCCGACCCGAACGGGTCGGGTTCGGGCTAGACATTCAGAGTCTTGATCTTGATCGAGATGCTTATCAAAAACTTTCGAGATTTTTCGATAATTATATCAAAACAGGGTAATTTTCGATATTTAATATAATGGGAACTTATGTTGAAATAGCCCTTTAAATAAAACATATTCCATGTTTTGGAATACTAGAACGTTCAAACAACATCTACTATACATTCGGAAACTAGCTTTCACATTTGTTGCCTATAATTTGAGAAATTTATAGGAATTTGGTAGTATTTTTGAAAATTTTTATGAATCTGGAAATTACGAAATTTCAACCAAATGTGCTGAAAACAACGGAAAAATCATGAAAAATATTTGAAAAGCGATATATAATATCGATTATAGATTTCGAGATATCGATTCAATCCTTTTCGATAAAATTTTGAATGTCTAGTTCGGGCGGGGGCATCGGAAATTCTCAACTCTGGTTTGAAGTACAAGAAATACCAGGAATTCATCACTCTTTTTCTAATCAGAAGTGAGTTTCGGGGTAATGATATGAGTAGAGTTCCGAATTACTGAGAGTAAGAATTTAAACACGAAATCTTTTTATAATTATTTATTTTCTCTTAAAATGAGAAATAAATGCATTTCATGATTTTTTTATAAATAATGTGTTTGAAAAATGATAACTCTAATGTGAAAGTCTTTTATAATAGGACAACTCGGAGTAATTTTCAAACGCTCTACATAGAGTCTCACGAATTTTCAAAAGCGGTCTCGTAAACAGCGTGGCATCTCGTGGAAACTCAAACCAAGTGAATTCGAACAATAACCACCTCATTGGGGAAATCCAAAATGTGGGGTTGAAATTATCCTTGGGATCTAATCTTTTTGAGGTGAAAGGTGAGATTGGCAATAGCCAAAGAAGCGTATGATGAAAATAGGGGATTATATTTTATTAGGGCTGCAATTTAATTTATGTACAGAATGTAATTTTTTTTGACAAAACGTCTAAATTTAATTTTTGTTCCCATGTTATTAAGTTGTTGTTCAAATTTTAAAATTTTTACGAATTTTTAAAATATGTACATTGTCAATAATTTGGTGCTAGAACAAAACGATTAAATATCGCCGTATTACAATCAAGAAATTCGATTTTTTAAAAACATATTCAAAAGGCGAATTATGTACACAAAAATTTTATTTTCAAACATGGAATGCACTTTTCCAACACAAAACAATATTATTTTAAAACAGAAACTCCACAATATATACAAAAAAGTTAAATTCTCAACACAAATTCAATTTAACCCTTTATTAGTTAATTATTCATCTATCTTGTTCAAAACATCTACCATTATTCATTAATTAAGCTGATAAATTTATAATAAATTTAACTATAAATCAATAAATAACTGTTTATTTTAATCAAATAAAATGTAATAATAACATGCGGTATGTATTTTCTTATTTAATTAAATTTCCCATTGCGAATTATCAAAGGTCTTGCCATTCGTTAACATTTGCTATCAAATACAAAAACTATACAAGTAAATGTCTGGTTGTGTAGTATATGTTGCTTCTATAGAATTCCTAAAGAATAGAGTGTAGTATTAGACATTATAACATCACTTATCGCTGCAATACATTCTTTCCTAATCTGTTTAACATGTTACCAAGCTCGTTAACGTCGAAATTCATAACAATGTTGGCTGCTTTAAAAGGATTAAGATATGTAATACCATGGTACTAGAATTTGGGGCTGGTGTTCCTTAAGTTCATCTCCAATCGTCTCCAAAATAACTTCTTTTGTCTCATTGTTCAAGTTTAGATACTCACATTCATAAACAACAAACCTATTAGCTCTAGTTAGCTTTTGAAATCTTATTAAAATGACCAGCTCGTACTGGGAATTTTAAATATTGTGTCCATTTCTTTGAACATGTAAGCTATTATAATTCTGTTATTGTTCTTTAAAGCAGTCCATTGGTAGAATAACAACTTTCAATCTTTTCATATTTTATTTTTTCAAGACAAATATAAACAGTTCTCTGAAGGCCTCTGTATCTAACTTCGTAAATAGGCGTCCTGTTGTGCTTTATACACATACTATTAAGCATGAAGAAAGACAAAAAAATGTACATAGAGTTGCCCAAGAATGGATATTTTCTATTCTTTTCGTGATAGTCTAACAACTTTACTTTAATTCAGTGTCTATTCTAACTTTACTATACATCCGTATTTCCATTAGCTCGATTTTAAACGATTCGGAAAGTTTGTTATTGTTGGGAACTTGAGCTACGCTTTTCATTCTAACAAACTTTTGTTTTAAATAGATTTCACCACCTTTCTTTTCTTCTCCGAAATTTTCTGCCTTTATCTTAAATTGAAACAATAATGTCATGTTGTATTGTTGCACATTAGGTATCCGTTGATAATTTTTGAGTTCCTGGGCACATTACAAGGAAACAGACGTATGTATTAAAGGTTGACGTTGTACCCATAAACTATGTTATCATTGAAGTGTCTCTTTCGTCGTGAATTTTAGTCTGAGAGATCTTTCAAAGCCTGCTTTGTAATATGTAGTTTGCATTCCTAGCCAACCAACTGTTACTGAGGTTCAATAAGCCTATTATTGATACGTCGTCTCGCTTTGTATCTGTGCTGAACACTTGATTGCTCTGTTGTTCTTCCAAACTGTAATCTCATTTACCTATCCACATTAAATAGAAAGTGCTCTTTTTAACCCGTTCGAAAATAGTAAGCTTTCTACTCTGTACTTCTATTTCAATAAACTCTAAATATGCATCAAGAAGGCTTTTCTAGTAGTTTCTTTTGGTTATTTAAAGCTTCTTTTAAATGGTTCAATTAATCTAAATTGTTATTGTATACAAAGAAACCCTTTTTGGACCCTTGAACGCCAGAAGATAGCTTGGGTTGACAATCATTTTATCATACTGTCTTTTTTCACTCTACTGCTTATTTCTTGTCAAATTGGTTCGCGTTCCATGCCCCACTTATAAGTATTCCTTGAATACCGTGTATTTACAGTGGCACCGAGTGTTGCTACAGTACAAGAAGGTGTCGTCAGTAATAAAGAATTTATAGATACAAACCGTGCGAACTCTTTGGCCTATTTTCCAATACTCTAAAGTTCACCAAAAGTTTTTGGTCTGACGATTTTGAAAGTAAAAAGGGAAACCCTATAGTTCCGGTTGGAATTTTATACACATTGTATCTCCTAGTTAGTCTTATTTCGCAGTCGAATCTGTTTCTGAAGGCTTCGGCTCTAAATGCTTCAAAGCGCGTTATCTTTATCATGGAGTCTGGAATTACAGCTACGAATTTTATGTCACCTGGCGAGCTCTCTGCAGCCACATACCAGTACTATTCCAAATTCTTTCCTCTTAGTATTCCTCTCCTCAAGTTCTCGTCTCCTTTTGTACCCTTAGAAGAGTAATTTAAAGCTCCGAAGTGTACATGGTAAGTTAGCCTGGCCAATGAATTGATAAAAGTGCTGTGTTCGCTTATCAATCCCAATATAGCCGGCGTTATACTCCCAATCTTAGTCCTTCTGCATAACGATTGTAAAAGGGAAACTCTTTCTTATGGCTGTTGTATGTATTGTCATAGAATAACAAGTTGTTTAAAACAGCCATTAGTCGGTGCAAAATGGACTCAAAACTCCCAGTCCTATTTCTACACTCGCTTCTTTCTTGATCAGGTATTTGTATTTGTTAACGCTGTGTCTCATCAAAGAAGCCGACTCTACTAAATCCTCAAACTTCCTATATTGCCCCTGATGAATTTTGTTACGTGTGTACGTAACTTAGTTGATTGCTATTGTGCGTAAGGGTGTGATACCCCTTATATTAACTTTATAAATCGGATAAAGTGTTTATCCTTCGTCCTTTTCGATATGTCTATTTCCAATCATACGTAAAGGCGTTCTATAATGCCTTTCCATGCAACCATTTATATATATATCTGTTATCTATCGCTTTGTTTTAGTGTTTAAAGTCACCTTTACAAACAAGAATGACCCCGCTAAGTTCAACATAGAATTGTATATCAGTTTATAATGTGAATATAGGTGTTTTCCCCAGTTATTTTCTTATTGATGGTCAAAAGGACTGTGGCTGCATATGTACAATGGCAGTGTTGAACCATTGTTAACCAAGAGGGTTGTGCTTTAACGTATATTGTTTAGAGTTTCGCGTTCTTGGGATATGAGCAGTAAAGTTTAACTTGTTGTTTTCTTGTACATTACAAATTCAAGGTAGATAGACATTGCAGCTTGGCAAATCCATGCATTGCGGCTGAGTTCGTTATATAGACTTCTTAGTTTCCTCACCCGAGGTCTAGTCTCGGTATAAAGCGAGTAGAGAACGTTCTTTGTTCAAATATTTTATAAAGTTTCAAAATATGAACGGTTTAAACCAACTCAAATGAAGAAGATGCTTTAATGAGACGTATTAATATAATAATTATGTTATTTACTTAATTTTAATGCCTTTTTCCATTCATTCCACTTCAGAAATAGTAATAACTCAAGCATATCCGCACTTAGACTTTCTTTATTCCTCTGTATAGTCTTTAACAGACTGAAGGCTCTTTCTACTTCTACACTGGTTAAAGGCAGACCTTTCATATAGTCCATATGTCGGGAGTTGCATATTAATTCGCTCTCTTCTTTAAAAAGGATCCTGTAAATCGTCTCAAGCTTCTCAAACCCAGGATTTCTAGATAGAATCTGATCAAACTTGATCTCAAACTGGGTTCCCTTGATCTTTTCTTTGACATGGTTTATTTCTTCAAATACTTCTTTTATACCAACACGACCTTCCAGTTTTCTTATAGAATCACTTATGAAAGTATATTTGTTCTCTAAGATTCTAAACTTGTTTCGAATTGGGTCTTTACGAATCATTGTTATAATTTCTTTAATAGAGTTAGAACTTTCTTCTTCAATGTTTAATCCCCGTATGAATTCTTTTATTTTCGCATAGTGGGTCTGAATGTACTTTGCACAATCTAGCCATGTACCCCAGCGTGTTAATACCGGGAATTTGGGCAATGCTAATCCTGTAGTGTTCTTATACAAGGATTTTAGACGATTGTTTTTAATTAATAATTTTTTGAAAAGAGAAATAAACTTGTCAATTTCGGGATTATCACTACGCACAGCTTCTGCCAATCGATGTAACCCGTGCACAAAGCACGTAACATGCAAAGCCTCAGTGAAAGTCCCTTTGAAATCACGCATCGCCTTCTTCATATAAGGCGCTCCATCAGTAACAACAGCCAATATATTCTGATAGGGAATCGAAGATTGGTACAAATTTCCTAATACCGTAAGCAATACCTGATTTACTTTGGAACTATTCACCTCATTGACTTCTTTTAAAGCAACCAAATAAGGCTTTTCTATGGTTTTTTGCTCTATATCTCCGATCAAAACACATACCAGATAACGACCACGTAAATCCTGAGCTTCATCCAACTGGATATATATCTTTTTGTCTTTGAGTAACATTTGAATTTCCTTATATCGGACATCATATTTTTGATGTGTTAAGTTTCTTCTTATTGTTGCTTCATTTGGACAATCAAATCCTGTGTATTTTTTAATAAAATGTTTAAAAAATGATGTGTTTATCTTATTAAAAGCTAAATTTGTCGAGTAAAATAGGGTCGTTAAATCGTTTTTGAATTGAGAATAAGTCTTTAAATTTTTATTTTTGTGAATAGAAACAATGTCGTCTAATTTGGGAAGTTTTAATAAACGTTGATGACCTTGTGTTGCAATATGTTGCTTAGCACGAAACTTAATGGTTGAGTTATAGTCTTGTGTACCGAAGTTAAGTGAGTTGCCGCAAAGCTTGCATTTTATAGATTCGGTCTTTAAGTTTACCTCCCAAGTAGTGCTATTCTCATCCTCTATTCTTTTAAGTATTTCTTCTTTGGTATATCGTTTGTTTGTCATAGTAAATTTAAAATTTTTAAAAATAAATAGCCTATATAAGGACATTATAGTAATAGGTAACCCACATATCAGCTAAATTAAACATTAATCAATAATGCTAATATCAAATAAAAAGATTTTGGCCAAAATTTAGAAAATCGATATATGACATTGAGCAGTGAAATATATGATTATATATGATTTTTTTCCAATCATATATTTTCCGACCCCTACTTATAACTATCAAATGCTTTTTCTTTTTCCAAGCCAATTTTGTATAGTGGTTCATGTTTGGTTGAAGAAAGTAGTAAATATGCGTCAATATCCGCGAACTCAGTAAAACTTCTGCTAAGTTTAGTAGTAAAATAAATATATTTTTAAGGGGTTGTAAAGATAATCCAATTTAAAGTCAGACATATCAAAAGGTTCAAATCTGCATGTATCCAAACATTTTGTAATTGAATAAGGATTGCAGACTTCAGGCGCAAGTTCATTAAATTTGTATCCACTATATTGGCTTTTAATTTTTTCAACGACTATACACTGTTTCTCTTCATCTGTCATACAACTGCTGTTTATTTTTTGTTGCCCATCTTGTAAATTATTATTGTAATGTTCGACTTTGTCCAAAAATTCTTTCTGGTTGTTAGCCCAGAACTCGTCCACTTTTTCTTTGGTAAGAAAGTCGCTAACTTCTTGCATTGTATGGCCAAACACACTCGCTAAATCACGGTTCGTGAAATAGTCATGTACGAGATATGGTCCGGCATACATATCATTAACGCCTAAATGACTTGCCCCAGTAACTATTGATAAATATATTGTGGTTAATTTTCTTGATAAAGATTTACGCACTGTAATGAAATCTTGTATCCAACTAAAACAGTGCTTCCGAAGAAAGTCAATATCTTTGTTACCGTCACTATAGCTACAATTTAGGACAGGATAGTCATACTCATCAATAAGAAATATTATTCCTTTATTATTGGCTAATTTTGCAAGTTTTTTAACTAATGTAGTGTAATATAAATCTATTGTTCCGTCCATTTGAGTAAACTTATGCCTTTTCATAGTTTTATCCATTTCATCGTGTATGTTGTAATTTTTGGCTATTACTTTAAGCCTGTCAAGTAACGCATCAAAAAAGTTATCCATTGAGTCAACAACTTTACCTAAAGTTGCGAAGTTAATGTAAATAACGGGTCGCTGTATCCAATTATGGTGTGTAATCTCATTTAGCTGCTTAAACATAGAAGACCCAATGTTTTGTTCTGAATTAAGTTTTTGTGTATCTTCCACATTGTCATAAATCCATGTACCTTTAAATAGAGGTCTGTTTTTAATGCCACCAGATATGTATTCTATGGTTTTAAGGAATTTTGTGAGACTGGAAAAAGTTTGGGCCAGCCCAATTTTGGGCTGGACCATGGGCTGGCCCAAATGTTGGTCCGGACCAAATTCTATTTKAYAMTGTTTTAGAGGAATTTCAAAAGACAACAAAGATAAATCCTGTAACCAAATACGTATTGTCAGACATGTACCCAACTTACTACAAATCATGAAATAAGACGTAAATTTGGACAGTGTGTGGCTGTGGTGCCAATGGCACGTGAAAAAAGCAATCTTCAGAAACATTAACTTGAAAATTAAAAACAGTAAGAAGGCCATTGAAGTTAAAAAGCGGTCTATAATGTTACTACTCATACAGGACGAACAAACATTCGAAGATAAAATAATAGAGCTATTAGACTATTTAAACACTGGGGTAAAGACATTTCATAATTATTTTCATGACAGATACTACAAATACAGGAAACAATGGGGTACTGTTTACCGCAAAGAGTCAGCGGTGAACACAAACATGTTTTTGGAAGGATTTCACTCTTCTTTAAAAAATTCGTACTTGAATAGGAAAACTAACTTGAGATTAGACGATTTGTTCTTAATATTAATTGAGTACAGTGTTAAACTGGTTTTGACAATCGAAAAGAATATAACATATGACAATAAAGAGTTTAAGAGCTTTAGAATCAGGAAATGTTTAAGAAATCACGAGGAATCTACAAAAAAGGAATATATATTACAGGCAAAAGATGTTAATATTTTTACAATAGGAAACAATACTATAGAGATTAACATTGATTGTAAGCATGAATTAAGGAATCTAAGGTGTGCATTATGTAAGATTTGCTTCAATTGCATGAAATGTACATGCAAATTTAACTTTGTCAAGAAAGAAATTTATACTCACTTACATTACTTCAAAATGAACATGGAAAAGTATTTAGACATTGAACTAAGGTTTACTAACACATTCAGAGAAATTAAAGAGACAAAAGTTTATAAGCAAACATATATAAACAATGTAGAATTAAATCAAACAGAGCTAATTGATTTTTATATGGAAGAATTTACAAATCTAAAAGACGGACCATACCTACATGAAGACGAGGTTTATATAGAAGCCCAGGGAGCTAGTAAAACTATAATAGTTAGGCCTACTATTCGAAAACTTCACGACAACATTGATAAATTAAAGGAATTACTAAATGGGGATGTACTTACTTTAGAACTAGATAAACTGCAAATTTTAAACGACAACATTGAATCATGTATAGAATCTCACAGTTCTAAAGTTTTAAACGCAAATAAAGAAATGAGTTTTGAAAGAATACTTGATGGAACTAACATAAAGGAACACAAAACGAAGAAACAAAAAGATTATATGACATTTAAGAAAATTAAGGGGCTTTTTATCAATAAATGTTCAGTTTGTGAATATTACTATTTTAAGAAAGAGTCCAAGATAATATGGTGAAACAAATGCGGATACAGTGTACACAATAGATGTTTAGACATGTCAAGTTTAACACAAATTAATGAAAATGAATACTTATCTTTATTGTTACAAAATGTATAATTATCAAATTAAATTTATAAAAAACTATTAATTATATCCTTATATATCAAAACTCTCATTAATTAATTATACAACATAAGTATTCATTTTCATTAATTTGTGTTAAACTTGACATGTCTAAACATCTATTGTGTACACCGTATCCGCATTTGTTTCACCATATTATCTTGGACTCTTTCTTAAAGTAGTAATATTCACAAACTGAACATTTATTGATAAAAAGCCCCTTAATTTTCTTAAATGTCATATAGTCTTTTTGTTTCTTCGTTTTGTGTTCCTTTATGTTAGTTCCATCAAGTATTCTTTCAAAACTCATTTCTTTATTTGCGTTTAAAACTTTAGAACTGTGAGTTTCTATACATGATTCAATGTTATCGTTTAAAATTTGAAGTTTATCTAATTCTAAAGTAAGTACATCCCCATTTAGTAATTCCTTTAATTTATTAATGTTGTCGTGAAGTTTTTGAATAGTAGGCCTAAGTATAACAGTTTGACTAGCTCGTTGGGCTTCTATACATAGATGGGCATTTTTTAGCCAGTCATTCGCTAAATAGTTTTCGAGGTTAAAAAGTTTTTTGGCAAAATGGAGGATCTACTAATTTTCATTTTTTGGCAAATCGGCGATTTCGTCAAAAAATAAAATTTGCGAAAAACTATTTTGCCAGTCAATTGATCTTTGAATGAAAAATCGTGTTTTTAGAAGTGATAACTTCAAAGAGTAGAAACACCATTTTTGTTTAACAACACCTTTAACAAGATTTGGTTAGTGTATTAGTACCTATTTCCTATACGTTTTACATAAATTAAGTTTTGAAAACTTTTGCTAAAAAACAGGATTGACTAATATTAGGGTAAAAAAACTCCTAAAAAGACTAGAAAGACTAGAAACAGGGGGTCATTTTTTAGGAATTTTTTGGGCCCCATTATCAATTTCGGTTTTTGGCAAATGATTAAAAAGACTAAAAAATTTGTTAAAAAGTGGATTACATTGACTAATTAGTCAATATTGACTGGTAAATGCCCGTCTATGATAAAAACCAATAGAGACTAAACCAGACATGAGCGTACCCGACCCGATCGGGTCGAGTTCGGGCGGAAGAAGGTCCAAAAATCGCCAAAAATTCTCAACAAATCACGAAAGACCAAAATTCTTAATAATATCACCTTTTAAACTTACTGAACTCATTTAAAGATTTAGATAAGTGAAATAAACTATATTTGGAGGGATAATTCTATTTGGCAGTAATCAAAAAGTTGATTTACCAACTTTTATAACACTATTTTGATCAATAATTTTCAAGAATTCAAAAATTTTACTACCAAAATTATTATCATTTTCGACCCGAGCCCGCCCGACCCGTTTCGGGTCGGTTCGGGTCGGGTCCGGAAATCGTCGAAAATGCTCATGTCTGGACTAAACCCACGATATATAAAAGGCAAATGTAGTTTCCTGATTTCCCAAAGTATCTACTATAAAAGATATCTATATCAAGCTTACATTTCATCATAGATATGCGGACATTTGATCATTTTCTCTATAAAATATTTAATATATTATATTAAATCAAAATATTGTATTAATTTAGTTCTTTGTATGTCTTATTATATTTGTCAAATCCCATAAATGTTTAAAACATCTATGAATCATTGTATCTTTATATTAATTTAAATTTTTTTTAATAAAGAAGATAAAGAAATAATTAATTAATATGATAGTTTCCTTTATCTTCATACTACGCTGTCCTCCTGACCCAGTTTCCCAGTTTAAATGGACCTTATAAACTATTTTATAAATAATTTAAATTAATATAAAGATACAATGATTCATAGATGTTTTAAACATTTATGGGATTTGACAAATATGGTCCATATTGATAAATTAATTCAAATTGACGTACTAACTAATTCTTCTACATACATCATTTACAAATTCAATTTTTATTCAGATCTTGGGTGATCTATGTGATACTTAAAATAAAAATTTTATCAATTAAGATTGGTATAAGCTATTTACAGTCAATTTTTTTCTTTTATTGGTGTTTATAATATGACTAAAATATCTTTGTTTTATTAATTTATTGTTATATGTAGCTATTTGGAGTAATARTTTGTTTTGTGCCCCGAATACTTTGTTTAGAACGTTTCATTTCTTTATTTTTGTAAAGGTTGAAACTATCTATAACATGATTGAACGGAGTATTAAAAACTTATGGATGGGTGGTTCTTATATTCTGTACATTAGATCCGTATTGTAGGTTTTATTTTTTAAAAACTTTAAAACTTGGACCGAAGTATATTAGTGGTCTGCCGAGTTAGGAAAACGTTACACAACAAAACACTGAATAACGGGTTCGATTGTTGAGAACAAACAACATGAGTTGACTTTTAAGACCAAGGTGCTTTCTAGATCGAACTAGAACTCAATTTAGAAGAACAGAGAGAAAGGTGTGTTTTGTTGACCTATACTATTGGGCAACCGTCAACAACCTCTGTATCAGTACAGATTATTACTTTGGGATGATCCCATTGTTTGATATAGACTTTGTCGGGTGATTTCTAATAAAGCCATGTATCAAATAGGAAAAGTATACAGAAATAAATTTTAATACACCCTGTTAGGAGTTTGATGAATGTCTTTAAAACACAATCAATATTTGTTCTAGTTTATTTGAAATAGAATTGATTTAATAAACAAATGAAGAGTATATAATGAAAAGATATTTAACCAAACTGCGAAATAAACATTGTGTTGTATATAAAACGAAAGTTAGAATATTATAAGATAAAGTTTTATTAAACTAAAGAATTAATTAATAATAACAAATAATAATACGAAATTTTCAAATTACATTATTTCTTTTCTTTTTCATTTTCTTCCTGCCTTTCTGAGAATTGTTTTCAATCGGGGTACAATTGAATAATTCACTGCAAATTCTTTTCTCTTCACTTTTATTCTCGTTTGTACTATAATATCCAAAATTTCTCATTAGTATATCTTCTTCGTCTTGATTAACACTATCTACAAAATGAGAAAGCATTTGAATTCCATATTCTTTGGAATACTTCTTTCCCGCCATGATACTTGCTAGTTTGTCCGTAAAAATTTTAAATTCCTTAAACCTTAATCTTTCATCTCCAATACAGCCGTCTTTAACAATGACTTGCATTGGCTTGTTTTCCCCTATTTGGTCTTTTGTTATAATTGTTCCTGGAATAGCGGATAGTCTGATATTTGGTTGTAATTGTGTTTGATTTCTAATTTCAGAAGTGATGTATCTATGCTGTTTGCCCTCAGTACTCCAAACAGTTTTATCAGACATAACATTAAGTGTCTGAACTTCGTCATTTAAGTATTTATTTCTTGAGTGTACTATTATCGGGGTTCTATAAAATTTGCTTAGATTCGGAGTTTTTTGGGTAGAATGCGAAAAAGTAAGTTTCTCATTAGAAGTCGCATTTAATGAGGCAGCATCTTCGACATGTTCTTGTTTTCGATGTATCCACCGCTTATGTACGAATTTCAACAAATCAAAATTATTATCTTTTCTACAATTAAATAGAATGTGTTTACACGGTAGGCCTATCTGTTTAGTAAAAGTGCAGCACCTTATAACATCAAATAATACWGATGACACAGTATTATTTGATGTTATAAGGTGCTGCACTTTTACTAAACAGATAGGCCTACCGTGTAAACACATTCTATTTAATTATAGAAAAGATAATAATTTCGATTTGTTGAAATTCGTACATAAGCGGTGGATACATCGAAAAGAAGAACATGTCGAAGATGCTTCCTCATTAAATGCGACTTCTAATGAGAAACTTACTTTTTCGCATTCTACCCAAAAAACTCCGAATATAAGCAAATTTTATAGAAACCCGATAATAGTACACTCAAGAAATAAATACTTAAATGACGAAGTTCAGACACTTAATGTTATGTCTGATAAAACTGTTTGGAGTACTGAGGGCAAACAGCATAGATACATCACTTCTGAAATTAGAAATCAAACACAATTACAACCAAATATCAGACTATCCGCTATTCCAGGAACAATTATAACTAGGGGCCGGAAAATATATGATGAAAAATAGACAAATATATGATTATATATGATTTTGTCAAAATCTCATTATAATTCCGAATTTTCAACAAAATAAAATATATGAATTCCTTCAAATCGGAGATATTATGGGTGGAAAATTTCCAGAAATTTGATAAAATATATGATTTTTTCCAAATCACATATTTTCCGACCCCCTGATWATAATCACTGTATAATTCATTAAATAAATTATTTTAATGTTGATTCACATTATAATATTTTGTTGAATTGAAACCCTATAATGATTTGAATAAATTTCAATATTATTTCGAATATTCAAACAATTTAATCAATATATACAAGGTTTAAAATGATACTTAAGAAAATTATTGATCTTTTATTTCAGACGACAAAATATTTATTGTGTATTTAAATATTTTCATTGAATTCAGTTCATACAAATATAATTAATATGAATAATTTTATTAATTATTAAATTCCGCCAATCAAGATCACTATTGTTTTTGATATACAGTCAAACCTCGATAAAATTTACAAATTTTCTAAGATTTACACACGTAAGATTTACAAAAACACCTATTTTCGACGATTTTCCGAAAATTATTTTTCGGTAAATGGCTCAATAATCACCAAATTGTGCATAATTTATGTGAACTTGACTCAATAAGTATTAATTAAGTGCTAAAATAGCATAGAAATCCATTTATCAAAATTTGGAAAATAATTTTTTTCGTAAGATTTACACTCGGATAAAATTTATTTTATCAAAAATATTCGAACGAAAAATCTTGATTCGATATTCCAGGTATAATATGGCTTTAAATAGAAGTGTTAGAACCAATTTAGAACCTCTAGTAATTAAATTTATGAGTTATAGCGAAGTGAAAAATCATGAAATTTTTGTCATTTATGCTCTTGAAGAAATAAAAATTTATCATAATTTTGAGATCCATTGATTACATCTGCTTTATAATTGAGAAATACATAAAATATTCATTTATGATTCTCCAAAATTCTGGTCGTATCGTGATAAAATCCAAAACTACACGTAAGATTTACAAAAAATTGAAAAAAACGGGACTTTGTAAATCTTATCGAGGTTTGACTGTATATCATCCCGGCATCTTTCTTTAGTTCGAATATAACCCTAAGCCAACTTCCTGGGTCATATCCCGTTCGTAAAATAACAGTTAGACTTAGTTTTGCAAATTTACGAATTTGTGCTTCGGGATACCGTTTATTCATTGGGCAGTCGTGTGTAACATTGATAAAATCTTTTAATCCCTTCTCGTCGTTATATTCACAGATGCTCTTCACTTTTTCTTTTATTACCACTTTAAGTTTCTCTTCCATTCCATCACGAACATTCTCTTCATCACAATAAAATATTCTCCTGTCTCTAAATTGCATCTCGGTTCTTTCAATGACTTCTGGCATGACTTTCGATTCAAAAAATGAAAAATCACTGATTGCCCGTAAAAGTTTATTTTTATCTTCGTTTGAATGGTCGTATATTGTTGAAACTCTTTTTTTATACTCTTCATATTTTTTCATAATCCGCATCCGAACAATACTTGTCACCCAAGTAAAATAGTACTGTTTTATTTCATCGCCATCTTTGTCCTTTGATAAGTTTAAGCAGAGACTTATAAATCCCAAGTGACGGGCCAAATACAGAGTTTGGTGGTAGCAATCATGAGGAACTCTATCTCTTATTCGACTAAGCAGCTCGAGTGTGTTGATAGTAACAACATGTGGGAAACCATTTATGCTATACTTTTCTTTGAATGTAATAAAACATTTTAAAAATTCCCTCAAGTGAATTTCTTCTGACTCAAATTTCACACACTTCTCATTAATTTTGTTTTCCTCGCTATTATCGGCAATAAGATTTATTACCATGTCACAGTTTAACTTAAGGTAAGGAATATTGCGTTTAACTGTACCATCTTCATGTTTATCCTTCCCAGAAAATTTTAAATATCCTTTGTTTATTCTTGCATTTCTTTTAAGAATGCGCATAGCTATAGTTAAGCTGTTTTTAAACATGTATATGGGTTGTGCGAATATTGAAATGAAGAAGAAAAATAGACGATTTGGTATATTATAAACATTTGGTATATGGCCATTAGTATATAGCTTATCGGGGAAGTATCTCTCCCACTGTTCTTTGAGTACATCCATGTAATCAGGGCTCATATCAGTAGATATATATTCTTCGATAGCGAATTTTGTAGTTTTGCACTTTGTATATAATTCGTAAAGTCGTCTTGTTCTATTGTTTTCTCCCGAAGACATTGTCATTTCTCTAAACTTCCCAAGTTTAAGTTCTCCAAAAGAAGCATAATTTATTTGTTTGGCTACTGGCCTAAACGTCCCGATATTCCAAACATAGTCTCTATTAATCTTTTCTTGGTATATTGGAACTACTGATGTAAATATAAAACTTATTACTATGCCTTTCATTCCATCAGGATCGGACCTCATAGCTTCATCAAAAAGCGTTACAAAAAAGTTTGAACATTCTGTTTTTCTTCCCAGGAATTTTGGTGCTATCTGTTGTGATTCGAATATGTTAGCTTCATCTATAACAATAATAAGTCGTTCTATTTTGTTTGTTGATATTTTAGGCTTTTTCTTTCCATCCTCGGAATAGGAACTAACTTGGGGCTTTTTAAGGGCTATAAATCGTCACCCCACATTTTCTTCCATTTCCCACACTTTCTTCCGATTCCCACACTCAGACCAATTTTATCATGATTTTTACCAGAAATACGGAAAATAATGCCATCTCACGGCTATATACTCACATTAGTAGGGCAACCAAAATTATTACTTTAGATTTATCGATTTTAACCATGTTTTTAAAACTTTTTTAACCCGCATTTTTTAAAATTTTAACCTCTTTTTAACAAGGATTTTAAAGTCAAAAATCCAATATAATTTATATAAAATACATATTTTAACATTTATGAAAAATAATAATTTATTTAATATATCAATTCATCAGATCCCTGTCATTTCCCACATTTTTATTATAATATAACATGAAATATAATTCTATATTTTCCGGTTTAAAGTTTCTATCCGTCCTCATTAAAGTTTTAAGCATAGAAAAAGATCTTTCTACATCCGCGCTTGTTGGTTGGCATCTCAATAGAAGAGAATATTCATACGGGGAAATTACATCTTTGGATTTTTCAATAATTTTCATTATATTGTTTTTTCTCATTCTTTTAATAAGATATTGTTTAACTCCAACTTCGTCACTGGGGAAATCTAAGCTCATTATCAAATTATAGCCCTGTTCAATCGTTGAATTCCTGTGTTCTAACTTTGTAATCATTGGGACCAAACGAGCATAATTTTCTTGAATGGTAATTAAATCAGTGATCAAATTAACGTCAGAAATGGCGGATTTTGCATTGTTTACAATAACACCATCACCTTCTATACTGTTTACAATTTCGCGAACCCGATCTAGATGTAAATAGTAATACTCAACGGCACTTATCCAACTCCCCCATCGCGTAATAATGGGAGTTGGTGGTAGTCCTATATCATCAAAAAGAGCGCATTTGTTCGATTCTTAACTGTTAACATTTTGATTGATGCTATCAGAAAATCCACATTTTTAAAATGAGTTTTTACCTTTAGGCACGCGTTGTGTAGTAAATGTGCAAGACATGTGATGTGTATTAGCTTTTTGTATAGAATTGTTAATATTTTCATGGCATATTCGAAGTAGAAAGCTGCGTCAGCTATGAATAGCAAAAAATTCGTCTTTTCGATCCTATATTTCTTTATAACGTCGTCTATTAAATTTACAACCTCATTGCTATTTAAACTCTGATCTAACACTTTACAATAGCACATATATACTACAGATGGGTTAGATAATTCTCCAATAAGTACTGAAAAGATTTTTAACTTTCTAATTTGGGATTCGTCAGCAATCATAAAGACTTTCTTGTTAGCGATTTTTTCTGTTAATCTAGCTATGGATTGGCCAGATAGTTTAAATAGAATGTTTCTTGCTGTTGTTTCCGACGGTACTTTAAGAGAAAGAGAGTCAAAAAAGTCAATGAATTCTTTTTTACGAAAATTGTGAAGAACAATGCCACACGAAGCCATCATTGCGACCAACGATTCTTCAAAGTTTCTAGGATTCACAGTTATCATTTGCTGCATTCCTGGTTTCTTTCCCGACTCCAATACTCGTTGGTGTTTGTCTGATTCCCTGTGGCTTTCGACGTATCGAAATTTATCAAACGAAACCTGTTTGTTACAATAATTGCACCATAGTGTGTTATTGGGTGTAACCGAAAACTCTCCCGAAAACCGCTTCTGTACGTTCTTTAGTTTTGCTTCACAGTTGACAATGTTTTTCATCCAAATTTTAACTTTTATTTTAACCTATAAACTTTATAAACAACAGCCAAATCCATTGGAAACGACTTAAAGCATGATATTATGTGATATTTAATTAGATTATTCGTTTTAACAATTCTACCTTTTGGTTACCCATTAATAGGGCTCCCAAAAAGCAATTTTTTCAAAATTGCACATGATTATTATTACGTCATTTTAACGCTCTAGAACGATTCTCAGGTCCCATAGAGCCACTGGTAGCGTTTTTTAAAAGCAATAAAAGGCAATAAAGCAATTTTGGGAAATTTTTAGGTAAATTGACTAAAATAACAGCAATTTGGCTCAATAAATGGAATTATTTGATTTGTTAATCTGGCAAAATTCAAATAAAATTTTTTGACGAAAAAATCAAAAATTAAATTCGCCATATAAATCATTAATAGTTATTTAATATCGCTATTAATACATAATCAGAATTCTTTTGTCATTTCAGGTTATTTTGAAAGGAATTTTCCCTATTTTATAATAGAATGGATGGATTTTCATCGTTTTAGAGGCAATTTGGCGCAAATAATGCATGTTTTTAGGGCAGTTTCCTATATAAATATAAAAGCAATTCCTGGGAGCCCTAATAATTAGTTCCAATCAATGATTAATTTCGACAATAACATGATATATTTTAGAAAATCTTGATTATTCATCGCATAAGAAATAACCGTTAATACCCAACCCAGAGCCGGGTAATGACTAGGTGCGGATAATATATGAAGTCATATATTGACATATATTATCATATACCAACATACAAAAAGTCATATGTAATTTTTTTTAAAAAAGTCTTAATTTTTGGTATAAAAACATATAGCCCTGATCCAATTGTATTTATAACAGATATGTGCTATATTAAATAAGAACATGTATTGTTACAATAGATTTCTATTTCCAAATTTTAAAAATGCCTAAAAAATTTAACACCCGAGAAGAGATACTTAACCGTATTGATGACCCGTTTGGCGAGATATGGGATTTTAATTACTTCAGACAAGTAATCAAATGCAAACATGGCTTCTCGGAATTTGGAGTAGGTAGAAATGATAGTAATTCGACGATAAAATTCCGAGCACAACAACATATCAAAACTTCTTCACATTTAATGAACCTAAAAATACCCAAATTACATCCATATACTAACCACAAGTTAATAAAAGATACCATGACAAAAACAAACTTCAAACAAGATCTTTCTTCTGTCTTTTTCACGACCAATCTTCCATTCAGACTTCTTAATAACGATAACTTTCAAGAATTCGTACGGAAATATACGGGATTTAGTTGTCCCGATGAGTCTACAGTTAGGAAATTATATCTTGAGCGTGCATATGAGGAACAATTGTCAAAGTTAAAAAAACATACCCACGAAAAAGACTTCTATATCCTTTGTGATGAATCACAAGACATGAATAATCGATTCTTATTGGCCATAATGATTGGATTTCTAGACCAACCATGTGTTACTAAGCCTTTTCTTCTATCTTTAAAAGAACTACCAGAAGTGAATAGCTCAACAGTAAATCAAACAATAACTCAAAGTTTGTCTAAATTCTTCAATAATAAAGTACCATATTCATGTTTCAAAGGAATAGTAACAGATGGAGCAGCTTATATGCGTAAAACATGCAATTATTTAAAAGACCTTTTCCCAAAATTACTTCACATTACATGTATAGCTCACGCACTTCATAGACTATGTGAGAAAATCAGAGAAGAAAACGAAGAAATTAACGAATTCGTTTCCAACTTTAAAAGAATTCTCATAAAAAACAACAGAAGGAAATCGTTGTTTAAATCTTCTACATGCCTTCCTCTTCCAAATTTTCCTGTATTGACTAGATGGGGAACTTGGATAGAATGTGTCTCTTACATTTCAAAGAACTTTGCAAAAATTCTTCATTTCATTGACAGTATTAAAACTGAATCTTCAAACTCATCAGCGATCAAGAATATTCTTGTATTGATTTCTAATCGTAAATTGGAAAAGAATWTTTGCAAAGTTCWTTSAWATGTAAGAGACACATTCTATCCAAGTTCCCCATCTAGTCAATACAGGAAAATTTGGAAGAGGAAGGCATGTAGAAGATTTAAACAACGATTTCCTTCTGTTGTTTTTTATGAGAATTCTTTTWMWGTTRGAACGAAYMGTTAATTTCTCCATTATTATAATTTTTTATTTTAACTTCTTTGGCTCCTTTAATTGACTTGTTATTTTCGTTATTGTAATTTAAAGTTGATAAATCGATAGTCTCTCTCTTTACTATTTTTACCATTTCTTTTCCATGGTTTGTTTTAATAAAGTCCAGTATAATAATTTTGTCGTCGTTATTTAACACTAAGTATTTGTCGTAATAAATGTATTTGGGTGGTTTAGAAAGAATGCAATTTCCTATAACTTTAAGAGAGTGGCTTGCCTGTCCTATTTTCGAATTTGTTTGCTGGTTAATAAACTGTGTGATATTTAAAACCAATAAAAAGTGTTTTTCTTCGATTTTAGTAACTATCACTATTGCATTTTCTTTTAAGTGTTTAATATGTTTTAGTCCGTCAAAAATTTGGGTGTTAGTGAAACCTTGCTTGTTCTCTTCAATATAAACTGAGCCCCACTTTTCCTCATAACCGTCGTAGAAGAATAATCCAATGCTCGTTACAACCAAGTAGACAGCGTCATAACCTGTTTCTATTAAATCTGAAACATAAAACTCTTTCTCAGTGCTTTTGTATGTTATTGGCGGTTCAATATAATCCCAACAGAAACTGTTCTTTTTGTTACTTAGTTCATTTAACAATGAAAATCCTTCACTGCCAACACTGTAACAATTTAATAATCTGTTACTGTTTTCCTGTATGTTTGAAAAGTCGTCCGTTTTATTTGTTTGACTTAAAGTGTTTGGGTTTAAGT